>JAUESF010000050.1:8728699-8739211 GCA_032274765.1 Malacoctenus tetranemus
TTGTTTGGAGAAAATAGGCTTTCTGAGGCTGCAGCCAGCAGCTGAATGGCTCAAACCGTGTTGGTCCTTTACTACATAAATGTTGTCTGCTGCCAGTAGTAGTTGTGCCCCTTCAGTGTCAAATCGTTGCTTTCGCTGCAACTTGCCCAGTTTCTGTCATTTTACTAAGAACTCCTCTACAGTGGGAGGAGCTAATGTCAAACCTGAAGTTTAGTCAGATTTTAAATTGCTTCTCCTTGTCAGAGTAATTGATTTTGATTCCTAATAATGCTCTGCTGTGTCATTGCAGTTTGGACATGGCTCACGAGAATCAAAGGATCATGAGTTCATCTTCTGGATGAGTGACCTTGAAGTCTTCGCATGCCAAAACCCAGGAATGGAATAGAGACAGCGCTGCGATAAGGGTGCATGAAGCAAGAGCTCCTCTTCCTGACTTCATCTTGCATGACATAGGCCTATTTGTCTGAGAACAACTTAGGCTTTGAGCCAACAGCAGAGATGGCCGTACGAAGGCGTCCCTACAGGCTGCAGCCTAGCTACGCCAACTGAAAACACCGGACAACTGCATCTCTTGTTTGCACGTTGTGCTTCTGAGTGGATGCAAAATCTCAGTCCTTCTCCACCTCCTTCCAATCCTACTGCTGAGAGTGTGCCAGTGTGTACAATGAATTATGGTAACTGAAAATGGTGTGCGAATGTGACATCCTGGTGCAAGGTATGCTAAAAGGGGTGAGGCTCTCCCATAAACGTGAAACGGCTGACTGATAGTCTGCTGCAAATAATGGATGCCAAGTTAAAAGAGGACCTGTTTCGGAGGTACGTGTCGGCACTGGAGAGGCGTCTGGAAGAAGGAGGGGAACTCACAGGGAATAGAACTACACCTGAGGGGCATAGAAGCAGGCACAAGGACAGTGAAGCCCTGCTCTCTACTGCCACAGCTCTGCTGGGAGCCTACCAGCCGGACCCAGGACAACGGTTCCGCATGGTGCGATTCTACGAGGTGGTGGAGACTTCGCTTCGCTGCCAGAGAGGAGGCAATATCAGGAGCCTGGAGCGAGCGTTCCACACCCTGGAAACTATCTGCACCAACCTCTTGCTTTTTCCCTGGAAGAAGGAGTTCAGATGTATAAAGGTAGGTTTAATTCACTCAGAATAACCTCCTCATAAAGAGTGGAATGCTGGCAAGGTCCAGTTTTTCTTGAAGTTAGTACTCATTTTATGTCATTTTATCTTGCGCTCATGTTTCAGATTGGTTTAGACACATTTTATTTATCTCTGACTTTTTATGAAGCTAGTTTTTTCTAACCTTGATTCTGTGACAGAAGATCCTGGTTGATTGATAAGCTGCTGACTGACTCCTAAAGCATCAGCTCATTGCTATTAACACTTACTGTGCAGTGTATGATAACCTAATAATAGCAAATGACAGGGTGAGATCTTCCTGCAGTATTTAGTACTTATCCTCTACAAATAGACCTGCTTTGTGTTATAAGTGTGTGCTTTTTAATTATAACACCACATAGTTTTATGCAGAGGGACAGATTCCAGTCCTGGATTTTATGTTTATGTCTAGTAATGGCTTTTTTCTTATCCTGTCAAAGTTTTGTTGCATCCTCAATTTTTGTAAACAGAATAAATATCAAACACACATGTTTTACAATGTCCAATGAATACGATGTAAATGACAATATTCATAAATTTCACTTCTGCCAAGAATGTGTGATAAACAGGTATAGTAGTGATGTGAGCAATAGGATCATTTTAGAGGACAGGGCTTGTTCTAAGCTTTGTTGTGTAGCACAAAGAGCTTCATGTACTTCATAATTCCTCTTGTATTTTTCAAGCTTGAACTTATCAAATCAGCTGTTTGTTCAAAAGTAAGACCGAGTGTTAATTAACCTATTTCTCTTTTAGACCTTCACTGGCCCATATGTTTACCATCTGCAGTCCGCCATCACGGATGCTGAACTCCGGGCTCTAATGCGCACCATTGGCTACGCCTGTGACCATGATTCGCAGTTCTATTTGCAGGAACACCCAGGAGGCTCAAATCATCTCCGTCAGTTAGCGTTCGAGCTCTTCTTGGCCCAGGCGGAGTGTCGTCTTCTCGGGGAGGTCGTGGCTCTTGCCCGCGGATCGGCCTCGGAGCTGGAAGCCCTGGAGCTTCGCAGAGGTTGCAGAGATGATGCAGCCGGTTGTGCTGAGGCGCTGCGCCGGCGTGACAGCCTGGGGGCAGACATGGCTCGACTCTCTGTGCGGCCATTGGATATAGAGAGGCCTCATGCCCACCACCTGAGGCGAGGGAGCCGACCATCGAAGTCCGTGGATGTTACAGACGGAGCAGGTCACTGGCACCCAGCCGTCAGCAAGCCTGTCTTGAAGGCCTCACTGAGTCTAAGGAAGGAGCCACTGTTTGTGGATGCAGAGGAAGATATGAAGGATGAGATCATTCGGCCGAGCACCTCAGCGTCCCTTTTCTCTGTGGCAGCCCCTCCTTCCTACAGCCCGATCGCCGACTTCTTCCCAATCCAGTCACCTCCACCAGTTGATCCCTACACATCTTACCATCTGTCATCTCTGGATGAGATTGACTTGTACACTGAAAGGGGTGGAACGGGAGGGAGGCAGACCCCTTCTCGACCTCCGTCCAGAGAGCCGAGGGATGCGCGGGATGGGTGGCTGCTGAAAGCTCACGGCAGTGTCAAGTGTCAGGGTTGTGGGCTCGGTTGTTCCACCATGGCCTCTTGTCAGAGGTGCGACATGATCCTCTGTCCTGCATGTCATGACGTGGACCCCTCACCTTGCTGTGGCCTCCAGGACTACCACCCCAAATCCCCGCGACCCCTCGATGGATACATCCCTGTCAAGGAGAAGCTGTCGGTCTACTCCAATACTCATTCCCACTCCCATCTCCATCCACACCCACTCACGCTGACCCACTCGCATTCTCATCCCCACCCTCACCCCCAGATGGTGGAGAAACCCCTCATGTCCACAAAGCTGTTTCCAAGCAAGTCTGTTGCCTTGACAACACCAAAGGGAGGCAGCAGTGAGCGAATAAGCATGGGGGGATCACGATGTGGGTTTTGCAACAAGCCAGGTGCATCACACACTTGTGTGAACTGCTCTAAGGTGTCATGTGACTCATGCATGGGCTTGTATGCAAAGGATATGTGCACCCGAAAGAATCCTCAGCACAGCTTCGTGCCCAATCATCAGCTCAACTTCAAATCTGGTACCATATCTCATCTGGTGTACCGATGAATCAGGCAGACTCAGTATTTTTTTTACATCATTTCTCTCCTCCCTCAGCCTGCTACGTAGTCTGGCACTTCAGCTTTCGCTTCTTTCTGCTTCAACAAATCTTTCACTTTGCCCCCCTTTATCTGATGGTCTTTTATCTCGCCCTCCTTGAACTTTGTACATTTTCTCTTGCCGTTAGCAGGGCCTTGGAATGCACATGTCACGAGAGCCATATCGTCTGCCCATCTCTCTGCCTTGTACAAGTTCAGGCCTTTTTATCTGTTATTTCTTCCTTTTTACCTTGCTACCTGCTCTTGAGTAGTTATGTGATGTTGTAGCGCTTCCCAAGTCCCTTAAATTTTGCCCTCTTAAAATGAAACAAGAAAACCGTTTTATTCCTTCACTTTTTCAATGAATTCCATCCAAATGAACATATATTCTTTGCCTAATTTCCCAGCTAAAAATTCCTCTAATATATAAATATATATAAATATATATATAAATATACAGTATATATGTGTGAGTGTGTATGTAAGGATGTATGTGTGTGTGTGTGCGTGCGTGTGTGTAGAAAAGACCTCTGAGCTTGCATTGTGATAAAGGGGATCTTTTTTTAACTTGAAAAAAAAATGTAGGGAAAAAGAATAACACTGGAAGTCAATAAGTCAATAGTATATATTTTTAATCTCTATTCTCTAGAAAAATGTGAGACTGTTAAATGGGCATGAGGTCTGGTATTGGGCTACTCTTGGTATAAACTTCTGTGGGTGTGGGGTGGGACACATCTCAAAGGGACATATTGTGACAATGGTCAGATGCCATATAGTATATTTAAAAGATAATGCCTTGTAAAATAACCCTCAATGGTTTCTGGTTCAATGACTAAGGTTCAAATGCTGCTGTTGACTTGAGACATTGAAGATACGTGGCGTCAATTTCTTTTCTGGTATTGTGTCAGTTCCACCCTCCCCCCTCACCCCCCTCAGCCCCTTCCTTCTCCCCTTTCATTACACACTCCGAGCCTTTATCACCCCTGATGTTGTCGTTTTCTCTCACCACATCTGTGGTTTCCTGTCGGCCTCAGGCGATCACAGGATTCTCCTATTGGGCCACAAACGAAGTGATTACGGCTCCTTGACATTGTGTGAACCGATCGACTGACCGGTTTTTCTGCAGTGTAAAAGTGTATACTCTAACATGGTTTCTGTCTACCTCAAATTACTTCAGCTTTTAAACCCATTTTCACATTGTGGTTTGAAACTAGCCCTGGAAAAACAAATACTGTATTTGTCACATCATTCTCGCCTGATTTGCTTGGCATGTTTTCTTGTTTTTTTTAACTGAGATAGAAAATATCTCTGGTTTCTGATGGGTGACAATGTGTTCAGTGGCGTTGCTGCTGTTTCTATATGCACATGTGACACAAAAACTAGAACACCTGGAAATTCTCAGACCCATCAATTTAAAAACTCAGCCACAAAGACTGTGAATATTACCCAGTTATATTTTTGACATGCATTTTGTAGTCATTGTAAGCTGATAGTGTTCAGGACTACATTGTCCTGGAAGCGGTTTTGTCACATTGACAAGAGGCAGCAGTCTGTTGCAGTTTAAAATCATTTACACTTGGCAGGTGAATTAGTTTCAGGAGACCAGATTAGGATTGAATAGCACCTGACAAAGCCTTCACCTGCCTGACACCGAATCAGAAGGAACTAAATGGATGGGAAGCAAATGCTTATGTGATGTGAGTCAAGCTGTCCTTTAGGGATGTGAATGTACCTCTGTGTCTACACACATGATGGGCTGGATGAACTTAACCTGTATATTTCAGAAAGTGTCATTGTCGAAGGAAATAGTTATGTGGGTTCCTGCATTCTCAACTGCTTGTTGACATCAAGTGTCAATGCAATCAAGTTGTAAAATTTCCGTTTACAATCTGGATATGAGACAGACTTTGCTTTAAAAGTGAAAACATTTTCAGCGCTACAAATGATGAATCCATCGCATTGCTGCAATACACAGTATTTCTTTTGTGAAGACCACGAACACACAGCACATTTGTTGGAAGTTTATAGTCTTGAATTGAGAAAGTTTCTTACCTTGTTTGGTTGAGTGATGCATTGTAATGCACTGAACACCCCCATCCTCTGTCTCTCACAGCATATTTTGCCAGTGAAAGCGATGGCAGAGATCAGCAATCACACTAAACTTTTAGTAAATGTTAGATGATCACTGTTCACGGGTAAATTTCCTCTGCTCACACTAAGAACTGAAGGTCATAAATTGAGCGGATAGCATTAGTAAGCAGGCTTTAACGCCAGTGTAGAATGGGGAATCATTGTTTATTGCAGTTGATATTTACCAAGGGCTAATTTAAAATCACATCCATTGAACAAAAAAAGTCATGGTTATTTTGACAGACAACTAAAGCTGCTTCAGCCTTAACGTTCTGTCAAGAATAACCTCCAAATGCCTTAAGCTCATTCAGCTGTCTTATCGTTTGAGTATTTACATTTCTGATGTTGTCGTTTTATTTTTTTTAACCACCCTGCAGGTTCAACATCAACATGTTTACTGAGCTGCACAAACTAAACTCAATTCTTTGAAAGCCAGCAGTGGAAAGTAAAGCAGACATGAGAACACTGATGGGTTTTTTAAACGGATTATACCCACTGTAAAACAAAAGAATTTACAGTAGTTCCTTCATTGTGTACCTGTATGAAGGGTTTTTATGCCATGTTTTGCTTTATCTTATGTTTTTGTTGATACTTAAACACATTGTGGTTTCAGGAAGTGAAGTTGGATCACATACTTGTTTTCATTCCTTCTCTTCAAGCCTGAAACAATTTTTTGTTCTTGTTCTTATCATGTTAATGACATAAAGGATGGACTTTTTTGATACCAGTTTGATGTTGTTAAAACATTTTTGAGGAATGTCTTCGGGTCAACATCAGCGAAGTTGGGTATCAAAAAAGTCTTGAGTGACCTTAGAGGGGCGGTGTGCAATTTTATTGGTTTCCATCCAACAAAGCCTTTTAAATAGTTTGATTATTTATCATAGATATATTTCCATTTCTCAGCTCTGTTTCGCAAATCATACCAGCAACGAAGATGACTGTCCGAAGTACTGAGCCATGTTGCAAGAGTGATCATATTGCCAAATGAAGAACAAATCTCTTACTGGAGCGGAAAAAACAAAAAAAATCCTGCGGCTTGTCTGGATGTACAGTAATTGTATCATAAATCTGTGAATTTTGCTAAAATTAAGCCTTGTGTCCGTAAATGTTGGCCTGTTTAGGAAGAGAAGATGATCAACATAGATACCAACTCGCACACCACGGGTCATGGATTTGACTTGGAGCAGTGGACTGATCATTTGCGTAGGTCACAACAAAGGGCTAAACAGTCTTCAGGGCTGCTGCTAAGCGAGTGGACACTGTTGTTATATTTTTAGCAAGAAACCGACTTGTCCCGGGTAAATATCCAAGTGGGGCTTACTTTAGCTTCTGTGGCGGACACAAATTACTGATGTGAAAATAAAAGTCATGGAATACATTGAGCCATTTTAACAAGATTGGTTTCACCCTCACTGGGGACTCACTCAAGTCATTGTGGAAGTCAGTTTCTCCCTTTACCTCTGTGTGAATATCTTGATGATATTGACAGTGGTGGTGTAGTTTGGCAGCCTTTTTAACCATTCCCTGTTTCCTGACCTTTTTCTTGGCATGCTCTGTACAAGGCCCATACCCATGTCTCCCTGATCCCCCCTACCCCACCCACCTTGGCACTGAAGATCTTCGCACAATGTGTATGTGAAGGGGTATGGACCTTATGATCAATATGTGGACGTACATGTTGGTGCAAAGGGACAATAGCCAAAATTGTATATTGGATGGTGAATATATATATGGAAAGAAATGACGCAGAAGTAAATGAGATTTTATAAAATAATTTCAGGAATAAAATACTGAAAAAATACATTTGTCTTTGTGGGATTACTTAATTGTCAAACTCAATACCTACACCGAGTTCATTCCAACTTTTGTTTGCTTAACAACAGTTTCCAGCATTCGTTTCCTAAGAACTTTCATAGAAATACGAAAGAGTGACAAAGCACAAATGTTGTCTTCACTATCACTGTTTCTGAATACATGATCATTGGATGCACTTTCGCTCACAGTTAATGTTGTTGAAAGATACTCCTCGTTACCACTTAGCACATTCACATTGGAACAGAATGCTTCACTTCAAGAGTGATGCTGCCAAACATACCTTATTTTCCACTGGTTGACGGTCTCCTGTGTGACCAGTAGATGGCGATAAATACTTATAGGTAAATTGATGACAAAAAGGCTACAACAGGCAGTTTTATTCACTCTTTTTAGGTGAGAAGTGAAATTTTATTGAGTTCAGTTTTATATTTTAGTTTGAAATGACTCCACAAGATCCAGCTGATGAAAAATAGGTTGATCTTTCGTTGTGAGTGGGTCTGTAAACATAAATATAATTGTTTATTTTATATTTACCATAGTTGAAACTCAAGTGCACAGTTTAAGAGCAGACAGACTGTAGTCACTCTGCATGTCATCATATCTCTATGTTTGGCACTGGCTGTCACATATGCAGTAAAACAAGCTGAAAGCTCATGTACATCATGTATGTTGCTAAATTAAAAGTCACAACCGCAAACTCCACCGCTGGTGTCAGAGACAGTTGGAGCAACATCCAGCTTGTTATTAACTATGTCAGACATTATGCATGGTATGTTTACATTTCCTCTCAACAGGACATGACTGATCAGAGGCTCACGGATTTATTTCATTGTGGGCATGTGTGGATCTGGTGGAGTATAACAGAATTTCAATGAACATGAAGGTGTTGCATATCTGAACCCATTCCAACAAACAAATTAGGATGTATGATGGATTTTGTTTGGATATGATTTTGCCACTCAGTGCTTTTTCAAACTCATGGCAGTGAGACTTTTACTGGTGAATACTTCGTCGCTGCCTCTCCTCCTAATGTTTTCTCTTTATAGATGACATCAGTTCATGAGTTTAGGAAAATATTTCACATCAGTAAAGAAGGGAAGATAAAATGTATTTTTATTGGACAGTCCCACACAACAAGCCTCATTTAGCGCAGATCCATATGGTGCGTCTCATAAACTACAAGTGGACCCTTTTGGAACAGACACCTGTTTGGGATGAACTCGCAGATGTTTGTTTTGGCTCATGGTGCTTTAGTGAACCAGAGTGCGAGTGTGGCGCCTGCCGTTAGTCTAAATATATTTCCATACTGGGAATAATAACTGGTGCAATTTATGAACCAGTGCCTGCCGCCAATGAGCTAATGTTAGGAGCAGAATTGCTGTTGCTGAGATTATCTACTGTAGGCTAAAAGCAGCAGAGATGGACATCGGCGAGACCTCTGCAGTGACTGAAATGCAGAGTGAGTGCTGGTCCCTGCACCCGGCATCATCCTCCCCTCTGGGACACGTCAGAGCTGTGCTGACTAACAGCCTTTACCTGCCTGGAGGGAGGCTGGGACATTACTGTTCAGCAGGACAGAAAGATCGCGACTGATGGAACACTGCCGAGACTCTGAATATATTCACCATCAGCACCAGGCTGAATTTACACAATCTCAGTTAATACTCTAATCATGCGTGCTTTTGAAGGGAGAGCAGCAGAGACATAGTCATCGGTGTTTAAATGGAGGTTGATTTGGCTTCAAAACTGCACACATGGTGCATTTAGTCACCTTATATCAAAAGTATGCTAAAGTCTGCTGTATACATTATTTGTGGCCTCCTGGCTTGGCGTAATCGCAGGAGGAACTTGTGCCAGCCAGTCCTACTACCATATGTTTAAAACATGGACATAGTGTATGTAGCGACCTCTGTCCATTTTGATGGGCTGCTTAGAGGCCTCCAAGCTCAACAGTTAATACACAATTATTTAGTCAAATCAACCGCGCCCCCTAGTATACGAAACACAACGTGTTTGCTGAAAATAAAAAAGGAATTCAGGCCCATGTCATTGCTTGAACACTGTAAATATTGTCTTAAAAGGCCGTTTTTCCAGGCTAGTTCCGTACATGACTGTCGGTCTATCTTTAGCTAGCCTCCAGCGGACACTCAGTGAAGCGCAGTTTTTATGCACTTCCGCACAGACTTCCCTGCACTGACCCGGATGTTGCCCCTTCACTTCCCTGACCCGCGAGGCCAAAGTAACGTCACGGTCAACGGCTCGGCAACGGTCGCGCGACGACAGCCAGTTGTGGACTGCAACGATAAGGACAAAAGTTTTATTCTTTCTTTTGTCGTCCCAGCATCGTTATTGAAACTATTCGGCATCAGTGGATTAATTTTCTCTACGCTATTGTTCCTGTGGCACCGTCACTGCGTTTGGAGAGAGGCCAGCTCCAACCGTCCCGCTGCAATTAGTAAGTCACCGCTCCACGTTTGCTTTCGGGAACAGCAGAAGGAGGTTGCTAACTGTAAATGCTAACGATGTTAGGCACGGACTATCATCTCGTGTGGATCTCCTGTATGTTAAATATTGCATTTAAATATGCAATATATATTCAATGTGACCAGTCAGCCAGGCCGCCTCATTACAATAAAGCAACGAGCATGGAGACCTGTTAAATCCTGGCCCTGTTCTCCTGGGACAAATTAGCAGTGAAACGTCAGCCAGTCAAAGCCAATTGTTTCTTGGTTATTTTTCATCCTAAACACACATGTGTTAGAGTACCAGGTGATGTGTCCTTAGACAACAAGTTCCCAACAGAATTTTAGTTCGAATGTTTGCAGACTGAATAGAATACATTATGTGGAGGAGCTGCTCCATTCAACAACCCAGCAGATGCTGGAAAGCATTTATTTGCTTGTGTCAACCAGCTGCACACTTAACTGATTTTATTTCATGGCAAACTTTGTTTTCTTGTTTTGTTTTTTACCACAACCACCTTCTGCACTGTTTTACTATATCACTAGATAAAGGTTGGCTGTTACATAGTGCAGCCCCCTAAACTTGTATTTCAATGAGTTGCATCACTGGAATCCATACATCCATAGTTTGTACAGATGAGGTCAGCAGGAGCGGAGGTGGTCAGTGAAGCTGTTACTTGGAGCATCTTCTCTGCACAAACTCTTTGGAAAGGAGCAGCTGGTGAAAAGGATTTATGAGTGTTAAAAACCCAACAGATTGAGTCCTTTCATTAATGGTTCTGATCAGTTTGGTGAAGAAATCTGTGGAACAT
>JAUESF010000050.1:8739311-8754520 GCA_032274765.1 Malacoctenus tetranemus
AAGCTGCTATTTTCCCCCTTTCTTGGATTCAGTGCTTGCTTACAGACCACCTGAAAAATGTATGCTTCATGTTTCATGAAACAGCAGTGCTTTAGCTCTTATTTTCTGTAACAGCCTTTGGACATGCAGTTACAATCCTGTATCTGAGCTTCCTTTTTTGGCTTTACAAACTACACAAAAAAGTACTTCTTTCTTCAGTCACCAGAATCGAATTAATCAGGGCCAGTAACATTTGGGAAATCCAAGAGTGCCGCTTGATCGTGTCATTTGATTTTACTCACATGCATTGCCAAAAGGGCGTCAGTTGGCTCGGCTCAGTCATGGTTGGTCTTTACCAGTTCTAAATCAAAGGATGATGGAGCCCAGCCTCACTGGCAGGAAAATGCAAAAGTATACAAAATAACTGATTGCTCACACAGAACAACAAAATTACTGTGTTTTGTGGTCAAATGCTCTAATCAGGAACTGTCATTCATACATCCCATCAATCTACCAGACACATGTGTCATATGTCACAATAAAAAATACAAGAAAGTCATAGAGACCCCCAATGTCAGTCAGGTGGTCACAACAAACACTCAATTTGAAGTCGATCTCAAGCGAGCCAGCATGCATCTCGGGTCCTCAAGCCAACTACTGGGATTCAAAAGCGCATGAAACACCTGAAAGTAGGCTGGCTGTTTGAACTCTCAGTTTAAAAGAGCAACCTTCAACCAACTTTCTGTACATTGTATTCTTCATTCCTCTTCATTGTGCTCCTCAGAATTTTTTTTAACCTCCTAAAAATCATTGAAAACTTTTTCTTGCATTTTACATATACGTATAACCAACAAGAGTTAAAGTGTTTTTGCCTCCTTTTCAGTGTCATTTTTTTATCTGATTCACAGAAGCAATTTTCTTTTAAAGGTTCATAGATCTTTTGAAGTGATTTTGTGTTGTGAACAAGGTGATTCCTGACGTCAGCCCTCTCAATGAAAAAGTCCATCTCAATTCAGTTATCAGGAAACTCAAGATCCTTTGTGTCATTTTAGGGGTCTCATCTTTTTTTCTTTCATGTTTTCATTTGCTTGTAGTTGCAAAAGTTTCTCAACCAAAAGTGTTTAAAGAAGTTTAACTTTAAAAACTGGCCAGTTTTCCAACTGTGATAATCGCCTGAAGAAACATTCATATTTTGACAGGACCAATATCACTGATAAATATGTATACAGTACACCCCACAAACATCTAGTGTTTCTCTTTTGAGCCAGGAAGTTGAAATGGGCTCTGCAGCAAGTAAAAGACGATGAAATGAAGAAACAGGGAAGAAGTGAAGAAAAATCTTTTTTTGCATCTATATACATGCACACACTGCCTCTGCTTTGTGTGGTGACAGCTAAAGAGTGCGCCATATGACCCTGAGACACGAATGGTGCTGACTTTGATGAAGTTATTTCAGCTGTTTCATAGAACAGCAGTTTAGATGTACGTTACTTTCGGCACGGCTTTCTTTCTTTTTCTCTTTTGTAAAAACAAAACACGATCATGACAATACACACATTTTATTCTCTGTCTTGGCACATAAAACACATCAGGACTTGATGTCCTTAGTAAGCTGCACAATTAATACTGAATGTCACATTTTTCCTCCTTGTAACTTTCAATGCTGTTGCATGAAATGCATAATCTCTTCAGCAGTCTAGGTCCCATGTCCATTCATCCACACTGACAGCATGAGGTAGGGTTTAATGAGACAGAATACTTATCTATTCAGTTTCCCCCTCCTCCCTTTTCCCTTCTCCTCATGGAAGTTGCACAATTGCTGCCTGTGGCTACTTGGACTGAATTCAGAACTCTGCAAATGGGCGCACAGTAAATTGCCACATTTTCTCACCTGTCCAGGGTCTCCCAAAGCTCACTGAGTCATCCCTCGAAGCAGACCTCGACTCTCCTCCCGCTCCACGCTCTCCAATAAATCAATAAACTGAGTCACTCTGAGGCGAGGTTGGATGCTCTGCATCCAAAACGGCCGGTCTGTTTTAGGGAAATAACATAAAAAAAAATACATGATGATTCTACTTGTACGCAACTTATTATCAATTAAAGACAAAACATCACTTTTTTTGTAATAACAGGAGCTCATGATTTTTTATTTTCTTGCTGTATTTGTAGAGGGAATTCAAAAATGACCCTGGTAACAAAGTTACAAGCTATGTCTGTTGACTATTGGTAATTTCTTCTTCACCTCAGTTTCTCAACTGACCCTTTTACCCCAGGAAACACCATAACACAGAGCTTTGCTCCATCACAATGTGAAGCCATTGTCTGTTCAGTGAGTGGCAGAGTGATGCAGTGATGGAAAACGTTGCTTCACTGTGAGACTACATGTTCTTTCTTGGCCCCCACTGTTTATCCCTCTCAGCACGCCTGCTTCTTCCCACAGTCACAAAGACACGACTGTTGAGTTGAAAGGTGACTGTAAATGGTGTGTTGGTGTGAAAGTGTGTCTGATTGATTGAATGCACCTGTTCAGAGTGAACCTTGCCCGCCCCCCCCCATACACACACACCTTTTTTCTGTACTGGGCTCCAGCCACCTTTCACCCTTTGCAAGATAAACCAGGCACTGAACATTGATGAGTGGATGAATTTCACTCCTGGATATCGTGTCCAGCATCAGTGAGACTTTCCCAGATGAAATGTGGATTGATGGACCTACAGGCATCCACATACATACTGGATGCTTGCTTCTAAGCTGTCTCCTAAAAGCAACTTATATAGTTCCAATACAGTACACAAGATTTTCAAGGGGTTTATTTTTACATTCAGAATAATCAGCCATGCTTTCGACTTTGCCTCATTTTATCTTACACTGGTATCAAAATGTTTTGTTGCAAATTTTTACAATAAAGCATGAATAGTTTCTTTAATTCAACACAATTTGTTTTGTATGTAGCAGTTGCACATCTGCATCTGAGCTGTTTTTTAAGTTCCCCATTGAGATAATCAGTGGTACAGAGGTGACAATCACTTGTTGAATGTAACTGAAAGTGTACTCTTTGGCATGTGTTGTGATAGCTGTGGTTCTTTCATACGTGTGCCTCACTTTGTGAGAGGGGCCAAAAAATAAATCGCCTCTTGCAGTCCACTAATCCTCAGTGGCAGAATTAAGCTGCACTGCACACATTTGTCACTGCTGAAACCCTCCTCTGTGGCCCTGCTCCTTCTTGGTGTCCATTAAGTTTGAGGAGAGCCACCAAAGCACTAGTTCAGGGTAAAGATGAACCGGCATGTGTGAGTCAAAAAAAGAAAAAAAAACCTGCACATAAATGCAGCACGTCAGTGTCACTACTTGGCACTTGGAGTCTTACTTAGACTTAATTTAATACTCTGTCAGCCTCCCACTTTGACTACTTTTCAGATGCACACTAACCCATGAACTGCAGGGTGAAAAAAATAATCCTTCTGGGTCCTCAAACCCTGTTGGCCTAATTTCTAATTCAGCTGGACCCTCTGCTTCCTGCACTCTTCACTACAGTGGGATGGAAATAGAAGAGGTGATGTCTTTGGAGGAAATTTTGAGGCGGCTTTGGTAGAATTGATCATTTATTTTGTGCTTGTGTATACAGAATATCCATCGTACATGTTGGATAGGTTTTGATCTACATTGATGAAACCTGACTTGGCATTGTGTATTAAGATTGCTGGTATGGCCCTTTCAGAGAGTCTGGTGTGCAATAGGTTAAGGCAGGAAAGGCTGGCAGGCATCTTGGCGGAGGTTTTCCTTCTCTGAGAGCTTTGCTATATTAAGAGTACAGACGTTTCTTTCACACTTACTTGAAAGTGAATAAACGCACAATGTGTATGCTTTGAGAGCCACAAAGATTTTTTTGTATCTTAAAAAAAGGTTGAAATAGCCAGAATCATGTGCCATCATCAGTCAGAAAGATTTTTCTTCACACATCCAATAGTGCCATTATTATCAGTTCAAACAAAGGAGACACATTGAAATACACATGTAAATGAATAGTTCTTTCGAGTTTAAAAAATTTAGATGAGATAGAAATGTTGGGGAAATCAAAAACCATACTGCCAACTTGTTTGACAATGGGTCTGCTTCTTCCAGTGGGCATTACAGCGACAAATAACTTTGTGGATGATTTGATGCTTTAAAGTCTAAAAAACAAGTTTGGAAACATGTTAAAGGTAACAAAAATAACCCACAGACAGGAAAAAGTAGTATTTTCTGCTGCAGAGACAGAAAAAAGTGCGCCCAGTCCCACAGGCAGCCCTCGTTCCTTCATCATTCTTGCTGACACATTGATCTTTCAGTCTGTTTTGATAAGCTGTGTGATCAGCTTTTTTTTCTGTTGATTTACATCGGCACCACAAAAGTCTCTGCCCTCCTCTTAAGCATTGATTTATTGTGGGAAAACATGCAACATACTTTAATATTTCTACATTAATGTACGGTGGGCAGTTCTAGTTTATGGGCTTGCAGCTGGTGTGATTGTCAGTTGTGAAGAAGAATAAGACATGTTGTGCTTGTTTAATGAAACCTCGTTCTAGTTTTGGCAAAGTGCTCATGTATGGCGGACAGGAGGATTTATATCTCTATAAATCATGCTCTCTTTACCCTTGCCTTGAGCTGGGTTGAGGGAATATACAACCATGCATCATGATAAAGAAGTCATGAAGCATACATCGCATGGCATGCCACGCAGGCTGCCACTAAGTTTTAGCTGGAAACGACTGAGCTTACACAATCACTGTGGCGTTCATTCAAACACACTCAGCTCACACACACTGGCAAATCCATGAACATGGTTTTTAAGCATCAAACTTTACACTGATTAAAAGAATATATGCAAAGATAATAAAAAGAGAAACCCTTTGTAATGTGTTATATAAGATGTGTATTATGTAAGTGCTAAGGGAGAGGATTCATGCTATATGTTAGTGCAGGACCCCGAGGACACATCAGAGCAGAAAGCCCTGAAGTGTTTAAGGATCTGTGTGTGTGTGTGTGTGTGTGTGTGTGCGTGTGTGTGTGTGTGTGCGTGTGCGTGTGCGTGTGCGTGAGCGAAGACGAGAGATGCTAGATATTTTTGTGTGGCAGTGTGCGTGTATATTTATAACCAAAGAGTGTGCTGGGTTTTGGGCTTCTCAAAGGAGCAGAAGCTACTGGAGGAGACACTTCCTAATAAGCTGAAGTGATGAGAGGTAATAAGATGAATGAAGTGCAGTGATGCAACTGAGGCGAAATGGAATTTGAGAAATATGCTGGAAAATGAGACAATGTGGATGAGGAACAGGGAGGAGATGGCGATCAATGAAGGTAGTCGGCAGAAGAGCTAAAAGGGCTGAGTGATCGGTAGGAATAGAGAGAATGAAGGACAAACGTGTCAACAGAGAGTGAGACGAGGAGTGACAGTGCGAGGGACCGAGACAGGCAGGCAGAGCGAGATAGGGTGAGTGAGGGACTGAGGCGAGCCAGGAAATAAAGTGGTTGGCAGAGAGGAGCAGTGAGGGATGGAGGAGAGGCAGACCTCGTGGCCATGATTCCAGGCAGACCTGTGGCTCAGTCGAGGAGCGAGGGAACACATTAACGATGGGATCTCTCCACACCTTCGTCAAGCTCCTCATGTGACACCTCGAGTAGGATGTTTCAGTCACGAACCTTCGGGTCCATTAGTCACATTTCCCACTTGGACAATAAGTCTACTTTTCTAATAAATGTATGCCTCAATACCTTCACAATAATTCAGGTGCAGTTCTAAATGCAAAAAGCTGCATAGAGGGGAAATGCTGGACTTTCAGTTGGCACACATTTTTAAACATATAGGAAAACCTATAAATGGCAGGAAGTTCAGGAAAAGATGATGTTAGAGAAGTTGTCTCTCTGTGGTTCCATTACATCCTTCTGCTCCTTTTGAAAGTTGCAGTTTGCAGGGTTTTTGCACTGCTGGGTGTGTCTGCCCCATATTTGGGTTCACATGTTGGCGGCACTTACTCATGTGCTTCCATTTATTTATCTGTCATTACAATCTATGCACAAATTAAACACAATAGTCAAATTAAAGCATACAGTCACAGGAAATACTTTTAATTCTGTCAGTACAGAAACATGGCAGATCATTTGTATCAGCTAACAGTAGATTAATGAGGTTGGGACCTGAACTTCAACCATTGTCAGACGTTTTTGCACATGTCGAAGAAAACTGTTATAAGACACTTAAAGACCTTTGAAACAGACGTTTTTGTTTTGAAGGCTTCTGTTTTTGTAAGATACCAGAAGTGGGCGTACCTACCAGCATTTGACTTTACTGTAATTTTTCCCTTATCAGGGATTGCAGCGTTTCTTTGAGTTAATGTAAGGGTGGTGCTCCAAGTACAGAAGGTTGGGAACCACAGTGTTTGATGGTACCTGAATAGCTAACTTGTTTCTTTTTCCATGCTCCATATTACATTTTAAATAAATCAGACGAGAACAAGACCACTGCCTTCACTATTTTTTGACTGTTTGGACGATGCGTCATGAATGTACCATGAGCAATGTTTAGGATATTTTAAAGCTCCTGCAGATTTTCTTTTCGGCTGCACTTCGTCTGACTTATAGCCTGTCATAAACTACTACCAATTATAAGTTGGTAGAGAGCCTAAACGTAAGTAGACTGATTATGAATTGGAAGTAAACAAAACAATTCCAGTAGTGCACTTAGCATTTAACTATGCAGGTATTGCAGTTACTTCTTTACAATAGAGACTCATTTTCATGAGAGTCGAAGCAAATGAGCAAAAAGCTCAGCAGTTTAAATTCATTTGAAGTTGATAACCTTTGCTACATTGAGAAAGACAGATAGTCTGCGGCCTTCGTGGCTCATATTTTACCCCTAGCTGCTTTATTTGTGCTTGTACTTCTTTATAAACTCTTGAAACTGCATTTAGAATCACTCATTCAGATGCATACAGCATACAGTGCTGCTTTTGAAATACTTCCAGGAGGAGGCCGTCATTAATAAATCAGACGTGGCTGTTCTAGTTTTGGCACAGTCAGGAGAAACACAAAATAAACAGTCCAGACACAAACACACAGTCGGTCAGGAGAAGAAGCCTCACGACCAACTTGGCCCGTCTCTGACTTTAACAGCCACAGCCAAGAGAGTGAGACTGTAAAGTGTGTGTTCAGATCAATGAGTAATTCATCATTTTGATTGTTGATATAGATTTTATTCTTAGTGCTTCACCAGATATTTGTGGCTCATCAAAAAATGTTTTATTCAGAGCAAGCAAACTTCATGTGACCAATCACACAATCACACAGCTTTCTGCACTGCATGATGCTAAACTCGTGTTTGATCTATATCTCAGTTTTTTTTTTATCCACTACATAGTTTCAGTAATATTTTCATGACTCCTGGGTGTTTTCGTAGTCTCTTGTTTCTCAGTGCAGGATTTGGTGGAATGAAAAGCTAAAGTTGGAGTTTTGCAGTCTTAAGAGAGCGGCCTCCGTTCGTCACGCTGCTCAGATGCTGCCCGGTGACTGCCAATGAGCAGCCGCGGCGTTGAGGTGTTGGGTGTAAGAGACGTGCATTTCTTTACTGGAGCGTTTGAGAGTCTCGCCTCAGCATCATGATTAGCCGCTCACTGCGGGAGCAGCCTTGCGTGACTCCTGTTGGAGCTTGGCAAAAATACTGCAGGAGAATGTGGTTTAATGAGGCACAGAAGTCTCTCTGGGCAAATAACTTACAGCTGATCGGAGGAATCTAGGAAGACACAATGGTTTTTCTTTTTTTTTCCAGTCGAATACAAGTTTTTTTTTCTTTTTTTGACAGTTGGCGGTACAAAGAGAACGATCAGTTGAACATTAAACACTTCACCAACTGTTTATTCATCCAACCAACAGCCAGCGATGAAGTGACAATGTTGATGAACTGGCCAAATGTGAGCCTGAAGTGTTTGTGCTGACACTGAACCAAACATTCATGCTTCCACCTCGACAAACAGATTTATTTTTCAGTGTTTTTTTAAATTATTTTTAGACAGCGTGGTCTGACTGTCACTCATCCTTTTTCTATAGTTCTGTTCCAATTAGGGTCAGAGGGAGCTGATACCACCTTACACTGGGTGAAGGCAGGGGACTATGGCTCAGTCTTTTTGTACGATTGATTTATGATTACATTTTCTTTCGTTTTCACTTTGTTTAAAATCATTATCGGTGTCTATCACTTATCTGATAATCTCTTTTATGGCATTACTGAATGTGCTCGTTGTAAAACATGCATTTTTATAGAAATAAATAGAAGACTTCAACAGCTGGAAGCTGCTTCATGATCTTTGGTTTCATCTCTCGGCTCCACTGTTTGACTTGAAGCTGTTCCTGAGACCTTTATATTCTTTTAACAGTCCATTCATGTATTCTGCTCTTGAACCATTTTGGTGATCTTGAGACCAGCAGTCAATTCTACCGCGTAGCTTCCTGGAAGCAAGTGTAGTGAACTGGAACAATGCAACTGGATCACTTTTTTCTGCTCAGGACTCAAGCTGCAGCTGTTTGAAGCTCTTTTGGGGGAGTCCAGTCAGAATACTGCTGGAGATGGAAGCATGGAGGAGCTTCTCCTTCTCTGTTTGCAACATGAATCCTTTCACTCTGAATGTCTTCTTCAATTTGATACGAGAAGTGAAGGTCAGATCAGAATCTGTCAGCACAATGAAGTTTTAGCCCCGTTTTAAGTGCTCCAACTCTTTAACTGTTGAAGTGTGTCTAATGAGAAAGTTGCAGTTCTGCTAATCTTGCTTTACTGTAAATTGGATAAACTTGCAAATATTCTTGTGATGCAAAAGATGGCTTGATCATTCACCATCAAAATTCAGAAAAAATGGTAATTACGTCTCCAACGTCTTTTCCCCTCTGTGCTGATTCCAGTAAATTGCCTTCTGCTCCACAGGTTTCCCTCTCATCCATGCCCTTTCTTCTCCTTCACATGTTTTTCATGTCTCCTGTGAGGGCGGCGAGCTCAGGGGAACGTGAGGATGGACTTGTTTAGTGAAAAGTAGGGAGACGTCAAGATAAGCTGGAGCCTGATGAGTGAGGAGAGAGATTAGGACCAGGAATTACTCCACGATGGAGCTCGCGGTACAGCGGCCTGGTGTGAAAAGTAGATCCATATATAGGGAGATAAGCTGTGGTCCACATGACAGTTGGAAGACTTATCACATCACTGTTGCATAGTAATGAAGGGATATTTTCTCAAACCAGTATGAAGGTAGGCAGATGGCAGACGCTGAAAAAAAAAGTCCTCTTGTTTCGGGACAAGCTGTGGCTGAGCATCACATGGTTTTACCTGATTTGACATATGGAAAAGTTGGAACCCCGCAAGCTACAAAAATGAGATGCATCAACTCAGATTAGACTGTTGGGCTGAAAGGCACCACAGAAAACTGAGTGAGCATCGACATTAAAGAGCCTTTAGGTTAAAAGACCAAACTCCAGATTGACCCTAAAAGCAGGCGCAAGCTTTGAAAGCTCCATCACCATTCAAGTGCAAGTGAACGTATGAGTAAGTGAGTAACAGCCCGGGCAATTTTCCATTCGCCAATCACACACATGCATTACAGCTGACAAGCATGCAAAGGACCGAGCAACAAAGAAATCATGAAAGATCAGTGAAAATGTGAAGACCTTAAAAACGAATCACCAGCCTGGAAAAAAGGCCACTTCCCTATAACCACCGTAAGGAGCATACTTAATGTATTGGCTATATCACTTCCTAAATAGGATCGGAAACAGGATGTGACTCATAAGAGGGATTTTTAGATGTGTGTAAACATTTTCAGTGAAAGTGCGTCATTTGGATTTCAGTTGTAGCTTTGAGGAGTTGTGAGTCACTACGGGTGCTGGGGATGAGGAGTAAATTTAGATGAGGGATAAATGGGAGAGCGACACATAAAGAGACATATGGTACTGACACAGTAACAGAAGGGACATGGGCTCATTGCAACATGCGGATGTGAACAAATATGCACACTCAGCATTGGTCTCTGCACAAACGTGCACATTGTCAAGTGACACGTGATGTATTAGTCTGCCCCTTGAAAAGACAGAGATCCACTCTTTACCCCAACCTGGTTCTGATCCTGATTCAAGCTCCAACGCTAAAATGCTTAACCTGAAGTTCTCCTTCAAACTGGTGGGATTGACTTGGACTCGGACCAAATTTTCTCCCGCATGACAAAAGAAAGGCAGGTGTGAATCCCCTTCTGCATGGTTACTTAGAGCTGTGATTTCAAACTGTACACTGGCAGGGATGAGCTCACTTGTTTCACGGCATTATTTGGCAGTAGCTCTCATTGTTTGATGCGTCCAGTGAGCAGCAAAGCATTTTTTGGATCAACAACTCATCTCCAAAAACAGCCGAAAGAACAGGCTTCAGCCATTCCCAAAGTCGTCAATGCAGCGACTCATTGGAAAATACGCCAACCAACCCTCAAAGCTCCAATATGATCAAAGTAATAATCTTGGAGAGATGTCAAACAATAAGTACACATACTAAAAACTAGAAAGGTACATTGAATCAGCTACTCAGAAATATTTTTAGTGCATCATCAATGGGAACCACTAGCGACTAACTAAGGAAAAATATCAAGAGCAAGGACATTTATGAAATCTTCATTTAAGTTTACTTATTAATGTTTTATGGCATCAACATCGTTTTATACTCCTGTGACGCTGATGCATTCATTTTCATACAAATTTCCCCTGTGTTGCAAATATCCTTATAGCAGTTTTCAGCGCTGGCTGCTGTGTGTGTGTGGGGGGACACGGGCTGTTAAGGAGGGGCTGTTGGAAAGGTTTTGTGCGAGGGAGGAGCGATAATGTCAGACTTTCTGAAATTCCGAGTCTAGACTTTCCAGTGATTCAAAATAACGTGAAGGTGTGTCACGATCTGTCAAGTCAGGTAGTACGCATGAGGGTCATGAAAAGGTGCTGCAGCTGTAACAGAGATGAGATGACTTTCAGTTGACCTGAATGTTTGCAGAGGGGAGAAAATGTGGTCAGATCTGAAAATGTTTAGGTTTTTCTTCCTTCCAAGCACAATGTCATTTCACTCTAATTTTGAAACATTTAAATTGTTGCTCTGAGCACAACACATTTTTGCTGAAGTTTTGCTGTTTTTCATGATCTCACCTACTTTCAACCTCGATGTTTTGTTTGTTCACTTTTTTTTGCAGCAGAGCAATTACAGCAGCACATTCTCACTTTTCACCACAGATTTCGGTAGTTTGATTTATTTTCCGGTGCTTAAAATCAACACACACTAGTCAGCTAGCACGCACAACAAATGTTTTTTACATTTCAGTCCACCTAATCAGTTTTTAGCCTTTTACTCCAACATGAAATCCCAATTTCTCTGTTTAAACTAAATATATGTGCTCACTGTCGATGGGTGGCCTACAAAGCGTTTCCAGCCCTCCCATGTCAGCAGTAAGAGACATTTGTATCGTATGGGAATACACTTGTACCTTTTTTGTCCACAATTACGAGGAGGCTGAATGAATTTCATCTCTTGCATTTTTCCACAGTGATTAGAATCACTGTCACGCCTTCTAGTGTGACTTTCCCATGTGAGCCTTTCTATTCAGGTTGAAAAAGGAGAACGAGAGATGCCACGAAAAAATCTGTCTTCGTGTGGCCACAGTGCAATGAAAAGGAGAAAACTTGTATGTTATTATATTTGGGAGCCCTGGCCAGATGGCTCCCTGACTGCTGAGAAATTGCTGCTGGAAGTAAAGTACTCTCTTTTGAGAAACTGCCACGAGTCCTTTGGAAGACGACCCAGCAGCAAATTGTTTGGAGCGAAGAAAGCACCCTGCTCCATAGCACTACTATTATGCCTCTGTGTGTTCAAAAGACCTCAGATAACCAAATTATATTAGAAAAACTAAGAAAAAATCATCACTGTGTCTCAGGACAGTTGCTGCTATGTTCTTTTTTGCAAATTGGGTTTATTCTGTTGAGCTAAATTGCATTTACCCTCGTGTACAAATGCAGGGCACAGTAGCTGACAGCTGAATGTCATCTAACTGTTCGAATACCTCGCGATGTAACTCAATGCGTTCTCTGAGAGCCTTTTGTTGTCTCGACTTGCTGGCTTTTAGATCATGATTCTGTTGCACAGAGGGAAGCACCAGGCATATCAGCAATGTAATGGAGACACTTTGGGGACTCAAATATTTACCAAGAAAGAATTATTCAGCTTTAAGTTGCTGTTTCAGCCCAAGCAGTCCCTACATATTTGTGTCAGAACCAAAGAAGCATGTTTTATGGTGAGTCATTCAGTGTGTATCTGTACTTAGTAGGACACACATTCAACTTTTTGGCCAATAGTGACTCATCCATTTTCTGGTGTTTTGGAGAATTTGACGCAATAGCAGATATCATGTTCACGGTTGCTTCCCAATTTGGATCACTTACCTGAGTTTAACACACACGCAAATAAATAAAATTGAAATTGAAATTGGTCCCGCGCTGCCTTCAGAGGAGCCAGGAGAGCCACACCTCTTCACCTCAACAACCAGGCTGCAAACTATTTGCGTATGTGCAGAACCTGCTGCCGACCCAGATTCGGCAAATTTCCCATTACACAAATTAAGTGGTGACATCATTTATTGACTTTTTTAACAGCCAATTGTGACTTTCCTTCCTGAGCAGTTGGCAGCACTGCAAACGTGTTGCTTTGCCTTGCTTTAGTAACCATCTCTACTTCCAAAAGAGGGCAGAGCTTCCACACACAGACAATGCTTTTTTATCCTGTTATATCACAGTGAATAAATATTACATGCATGATTCATAAGACATCATGCTTCAGTCATCTGTACAAATCCAAGAAAATTAGATTGCATGTGTGCATTTACTGGACCGAAAAAGATCATTTTGTGAGACACATCCATACGCAGTGTCACCAGGTCAATAAATCACTGAATACATATCATCAAATGTTTCATTGCCTGCCCAAATAAGTTGCACCTCACAAAATGACATCGGATCATGAAACGCTTTCTTGATTTTGCGCTTTGGTTTATCATCTAAATGCAGATTATGTCACACCATGTCATCCAACAGATGGGTGATGATGAAAAGAAAATCCCAGATAAGTGAGTGGCGAAACGTAACGAATGCAGATGCTTCCTTGCAAGTGGGCTCCATGGTGCAATTTAGCAACATTTGATCATGAAATGAGGCAAGTACTCTTTAAAGATGTTGACCACAGTTTGATCAGTGGGCAAGTCACAGCTGCATCCAAATCGATGTGTCTATTCAACCATGTGAAAGTTCTGGCTCCTGTGGCTCCAGCCCTTGTTTGATGACTGTTGCATTAGTCCAACATATTGAAGCAACAGCTTTTTTTTAATTTTTTATCTCTAGCAACATAAAGTGCAAGTGCGGTTCATAATCTGACTGTCAGCGAGAACAGAGAAGTGGTTATTATTGCAGGGCTGCAGCCCATAAACCTCTCGTCTTGGGGACGGCCGCACATGCGAGTGTTCAGTTTCACAGAAAACACGAGGCAACAGAGATGTGCAAGAAAGTACAACAGTCAGATGTGCCATCCTTCCAATTATCTCAAGTGGTTGACTGCGTGTTCGGCGAACACCAACAGAAAAGCACTGACCCAGACGTGTGACCCTGAGAGTGAGAGGGTCTTGTGGCTCGAGGACGGTTGGAGGCTTTCTGCTGGCATGCTGTGACCCACCCGTCACATTGCCACAAATTAAGAGTTGTTCCGAGTGATCATCTTTGTCTTATAAAATCCCTCTATCCTTAGCTGACATACTGAATACCATGCATTGATCCCCCCATACTGATGCTTGAGGTGTCATTGGTTGTAAGACAATGATGTGAGCACATGTGCTGGCTTTGTATGAGCCACAGTCAAAGACCTCCATGTTGCAGCACCCTCAGACACTGGATGTGGGCAAAACTCTCACTGACATTTTTTTTCAAGAAATTCCAAGAAGTAGGCCAACATCAAACTGTAAAACTTGATTTTTTCCCCTCCAGTTAGTTAACTGTCAATATTTCTCGTACAGTAGCAGTGCAGCTCACTAACTTTATGCATCTAGCTTCTCACGTTCAAAGGAGGAGAGCTCACAAGTTGGCTGTTCATTAGTCCCTCGAACCGAAATGTCATGCAGCAAGACGCCTGATGTGCTCTGCTGGTATCATTTGTTTTTTCACCACAAAACAAATAAGAATAAAACCACGCTCTCTCACTGCCACTGTTATGAATGTTTTTATTGCTCCTATTAGTTTCGTCCTCCTACATGTACAGGATGCAGCAAATCCAGGCACGTTCCCGGGGGACGATGAGAATGCATTTAGGAAACAGAAAGTCATTTCTGCCAAAGTAGACAAGACACTGGATATTATCGAGTTCCCCCGGAGATCCACGCCAGAGAGTAGAGGAATAAATTTACATGGCTTCCAGCATGCATACCACAGTACAAAAGAGCAGTTGGGCAAATACACTGGCCAACAAAAACTTGGAAAAATGATCTAGTCTAAATGAAATGGCAACAAAGAAAGGAACAAAGCTCATAACACTTTCCATTCCAGTGAATGAAATAATTCTTTATTGCTTACTGACACTGGCTGCCACTATGTATATGTAGGAGGAGGGAACTGGGAATGAGGATTTGTTTTATTGCTGAACTTTCACATTCACAAAAGCACATATAGAGTAAACAACACTGACTACAAGAATAAATTTGATCATGCAAATAGACAAAGATCATATGATGAAATTTGTTTGAAAATCACAGCATGCTTTTTGATAACAGGCAGGAATGCAGACAGCAATAAAATAAAAATAGATTTTTAGGGGAAGTAAAATAAAGATTGAATCGGTATCAGCAAAGGACGGCCATTATTTGTAGTAAAATAAAGAGTAAACAATACTTCTCTATAAATACTACATAGTGCAGCACATTTATTTACTGTCAATTTGAGCTTTTCCTTCAAGCCTACAAATCTTAACCAAACGAGGGTTGCAACAGCTGCTGCTCATCCAGATAACATCAATGCAAAAACACAGTGTACACCATGTGCCGGTTGCCAGTTCATTACACAGCTTTAACTGAGAATATGAGAGCACATACACACACACGCGCACACACACACACACACACACACACACACACACACACACACACACACACACACACACACACACA
>JAUESF010000050.1:8807606-8826047 GCA_032274765.1 Malacoctenus tetranemus
CCCCCCCCCCCCCCCCCCCCCCCCCCCCCCCCCCCCCCCCCCCCCCCCCCCCCCCCCCCCCCCCCCCCCCCCCCCTAACAACAGCTACAGATGTGACTCTTCAAATTGAAATCAGAGATTGTGCAACAGGGATTGAAGGACTGATGAGACAAAACGCAGCAAACTTGACACTGGCTTTTTATATAGAGTGCATTTTAATGGAGCCTCATACTTGCAGTACTTGCAGCATCCATACTGCTTGTTTAGTCCAAGCGGTCTGAGTTCATCAATACTCAACCGTTCCAGTGAGCCAACAATTGTCTCATGAGGTCTACATACCAGCCTGAAGTCACATGACCAAAGCTGAAGCATCGCACTGACAAATGACATCAACAATGGACAAAAACATTTTTGTTTGTGAAAGCCTCAGTGTGTTTGTGCATTGACTGAGTGCTGAATAGGACTTTGCCGTCAACAGCTGACAAAGCAGCAATTACAACAAAGTGCTTCCCTCAAAGCACCAACAAGCATGAGTAAAATGTTGGGGATTCCTGTCACTTTGTGAGAGGCGGGTAAGTGAAATGTAACCCGCGGTCTGCAGAAACTGCGGCACTTTCCCCCTCAAATTAAAAGAAACTGTCAGGAGAACAGAGTGAATGAACAGAATCACTCGGGATAAAGGAGAGCTGGCCTTGACATCTGTGAAGAGCTCTCATTGCAAAGTGGGAGTGTGACGTCTGTAAAACTCGTGAAATAGCCCAATCATTCAATTCGAGGTTGTGACAAGGAAGTCATCATCATGACTCATTCAGAAGAGGTGTCCGTGACGCCAGCGCCTGTGTCTTTTGTTGTCGAGTTTGACTGACCGATGTTGAAAAACTTTCAAGACGAGGATCCTTTTAGCTGAAGGAAATCAGAAAGCTCTTCACTTGCCAAGCTGAGCAGACATTGTCTTAGAGGAGCGCCTCTCAAGCGTTTGTAGGGCCGCCTCCTTAAACGGCCATGGACCCGCTCTTTGATGTTTGATTTGCAGGATCGTTGCAGTCGGCCCAAACACTGGCAGAAACACACACCCTCACCAGCATACGGAAAGTGGGAGCTTTCAAAATAAAAGCAATGGACAGTTTCCTAGCTCGGCTCCAGACGTCACTCACTGTGGATCTGCTCTGAAGTCTCCAGCTTGAGTTTGACGTGGGCGATGCCCCTCCAAGTGGCTCTCAGACCCCAGTTTGGGAAGTGATGTGTGAGAGGAGTGAAGTCGTCCTGTGAACCTAAAAGGCAACATTTTCATGCTTTTTCCTGAGCAAGATAAAAATGTCTCACTTCTTTGCCTTACATTTTAAAACTCTTTCCATCCCCATCGCTCCCTCCACCAAGAGGTCACAAAACTCCTTATTGTGTTCTTTGTTTGGCTTTCTTGGCTTTGCCTCTGGTGCCCAGGTGTACCTGATAGTTTCCATGGTTACATGGCTCACAGGTCAGGCTTGGCCTAAGGTTTGGATGATTAATTTTTCCCTCTGCCAAGAAGGTGATGCCTTCACCCCCTTTGTTGGTTTTACAGTCTCTCTGTCAACAGGATGACTCCAAAACTTTTCAATAGATTTATTTGAGCATGGTGCAAGGGACAGGTGATCATTGGTGTCGATCGGACCCAAAGAGGTCAGAAACGCCATTTCTGTGGCGTGCTGCAAGGGTGTGTTCCTCCAAGAGAGGGCGGTGTGCAGGAGGTTGCCTCGGTAGAGGTTAACGGGGGTCTTGACCGAGGTAGGCGCTCTACCAAGTGCTCTTCTCGCTCAGGATAAAATGAGTCAGTCCACTTTTGTGTGAGCTGGTCTCCAGAGACAGAGACAAAACCACACAGTGTATCAAGTGGATTTTTGAAAAATGGATTCTTGTTGTAAGTGTTGCTACACAAAAATTGACAAGCCAGTGTGGCTCCAGTCAGTGAAGTGAAGACAAAGCAAACATTATTGTCATTCAGACGTCGTGCAAATACAATGAAGAGCTGAACAAAGAGTATCAATCCCTGTGAGACGGAAAACCTCAGCACTGAAAAGCACAAACCAGGAAGCAGTTTTTCTATGCAGCTGTGGCTCTATTGTTCTCACTTGATCTTACCTCCTCTGATTTTTTTCAACAAATGGCTTTTCACCCTCCAAATGTAGCTGAACACTATTTTGGTCCATCAAGGAAATAGCCTAAACTGCCTAAACACCCACATCTTTCTCAACACAATAAATCCACTCCTGCGACTGTGACGTAAAATCTGATGCTTACACAATTATGTTCTGTAACCAACACTTTATGCGTTGCGATCTGTGTTATCTTGGTGCATTTTGCCATGTTAATGAGGTTGCAGTACTTCACTTGCACAGCAATTTGTTGAAGGGCACTCTCTCTATTGTCTCCATTTTACTCGTTGTGCCATCAGACCCGTCTGTTCCTCACCAGTGATTCATTTATCAGCCGCAACTAATCAACGGACGGGTCTATTTGCTGATTTCCCCTCCAGGTTTCATAGTTTTGATCATGACAATTAATGCTTTCTTTTATTCATTTTGTACCAATGCAATTTTCTATCCTATGAGATTAATTTTCAAAGCCACTCAACCAGGTGCTGCCTCTTTCTAATTGCATTTTTAACTCCACCAAGGAGGTTTTGTTTCTGCCCGTGTTTGCTTGTTGGTTGCTAGCTTGGTTGGTTTGCCTGCCTGTTACCAGGATGACGCGAGAGCCCCCCACTGTGCTGGTACAGGGAACAGGTGATTCATTTGTGGTGGTGATTTGGTCAGCCGGTGATCCAGTATGATGAAAAACATCAGTTCTGGGGCATGTTTCAAGAGCGTGTGGCGAGGGATTGAAGCAGGAAGGGCAACATTGCAAAGCTCAATGTGATTTATGAAATACAAGAAAGATATTATTACCACAGATTCATTTGTGTTTCAAGATGGTTGTTTGTGTTTTTTGAAGGTTTACTCTCATTTACAAATTGACTGTGATGGGCGGGACTTCCTCTAAGAAGGCTCGTTATTCATCAGATTTCAGCAGAAGTATACGTATACTTATATTTATACTTATACTTATATTTGTAATTTTGTGAATTTTTGTAGTTTTTTGTTTGCTAACCCGTCCTTTTGGATTACGTAATTAAGTCATAAAATTCTTTCCATAATCATCACTATTGTTGAGGTTGGAATAAATCTCTCTTTGTGGAGTCCCCTGAGGTGGTTCAAACACAGATCAGTCTGTGTGTGGATCCACCGTGAAGCTCGCCCTCTCACACAGGCTTTTGTGAGGCTTCAATACCAACTCAGAAACCAAATCAAAGATACTGATACACAAGCTGTTCTGTCCTCATGCCATTCTCAAAAACAAGGAGGCTTCAAAACAGCAACAGCCAAAAAACAAACCCACTGTTGGAGAGAACCCCACGTCTTCATTTTGCACTTGATATGTCCTCCAAACACCATCACCAGATACTCGCCACTCTTGGTTGAGCACCCCACAAGCTTTGCAGTTCTCTCTGTCAGAATCCAGGGACCACTAAGAAGATTACAGCTCATCTGCAGATTGAAAAGCCTCCACCAAGTTTTATGTGAAGTCCAATAGTTGGTTAAACACTAAAGGACTGAGTGACAGTTTTGAGTTTTATGGGAACCTGTCGAGTAATGATTGAAATATCTCAATTCTGTGACCTGACAGATGGACCTTGTCAGGCCGAGCGTTATCGAAATACCGACAATGTTCAAGAAAATCTGCTTCACAGCTTTTCGTTGCGTCGTCACAGACTTTACTGTCCCTGTACATCATGCAGCATTTTTCCATGTGGGATTGCATGTTTGAGCTCGGAAATGAAAGGGGCCCAGGATATTTGATAATTTGATATTTTTTAAATAAACACTTCTCTGAGCCTCAGTCGTCTCGGCTGAACCACGTGGGCCCAGAGATCCCTCTAAATAAGCACAAGTGCGGTCAAGGGGAAAAAGACAGCAAACACAAACACACACGGCCTCTTACTCATTGAGAGCAGCCTTGAAACACACCGACGCACTTTTTCTTTTCATTCTATGACTCGGACAACAAAACCTGTTTTTTCCTAACCAGAGATTGTGACGTCTCTATAAAGTCTCACGATTTATGGGTCCGTGCGGGCTCTCACAGTGATTACATTTATTAAATTTTTCTTTGCATAATAAATCATGTTAGCTGGCCTTCTTTTCTGACCTTTCAAGAATTCACCATAAAACTTAGTTGATGTATGACTTCATACTGGAGGCTGCACTTTTATGTCTCATCCTTCGAGTACGTTGTTTGAGCTCTAAAAAATGTTGCTTTCAGTACACGCTGATGAGCCAACGCACCGTAGCCCCTCACTCATTGCTTTTGATTACTGCTGAAGCACTGCACTTGTCAGGATCTGGGACTGCAGTCGCTGCCCTATTTTTTTTTTGAAAGACTGTTTTGTCATTGCTTTGGAAAGTTGAGGTAGTTTGATGCTTGTGGAGCCAGTGAAGAGGGTGAAACCATCAGAACCATTAGACACGGGCCATTTCTTCCACAACATGGCTCATAGGATGGTCCCGTTCGACACTCCAAAGAGAGACGCTCCACAAGCCGCACAGGTCGAGTGTCGACTGTCTTGCAACAGCACACGAATGGTGTGCTGGTGAACTCTTGGTGTCAAATACCACAGCTGACTTTAGGCGGCTTGTAAAGTTGATATGTTGTGATGCTCGAGCTGTTTAGTGATGCACAGATTACATAACAAATACAAGTCATAGTCAAGTCAATGTTTCGGCACCAGTGTTTTTGATGAAACTTAAAGGACGGAGCTTTTGAAGCTTTAGAGTTCCTCTGTTGAGCACACCCGTGTTTACATTCGCTGCATTTACTAAATTCAATTTGTTCTTTTCATGCATTTCAGTGTATGACTCTTTCTACTGGCTTACTCATGACTGATGTCATAGAAAACATTTGGCATAAAAAATGGTCTCAATGCTTTAAAAAAAAAGAAAATAAAAGCCAAAAAGCCTTTCAAAGTCAAAGCTTTCCAAATATAGTACGAGACTACAAGAGTCCAAAGCCCAGACTAAGCACAAACAGGTGCTGGTTTGAACAAGGCTGTCGAAGCTGTCAAAAAAAAACAGCCGTCAAAAAACGACTTTGTAGTTTTGAGTCATCACTTTATTTTTTCTCTCTACCTTTTAGGACCATTCAGGCCGAGGGAAGGTGCAAGTTACAGCTTTTGTATAATTACTGGGTGCGTTGACATCAGATATAGATATTCTGAAGCATATTTTTCTACAAGCTATATTCATTGGAGTCGGAGATGGAAGCATTATGTTTCTGACTGTAAGATGCTCTTTTTCAGTCAGTTGTATTTGACACCATGCACAGAGAATACAGTGCGCAGTCTGGAAAGTTCATTTAAAATGAGCACCTTACAATGTCAGTCTTATCTCCTGTTTTTTTTTTAATTACATCTGAAAATGAAATGCTCATCACGTTCTTCATGGTCCCTTTCATGTCTCCTGTCTTGCTACCTTCAACTTTAAATCATCTGCGCTTGACTTGAAGTACTGAGGTGTCATTGTATCGCACCTATTTAATGTCCTCAGACGGTGTGATCTTCAGCAGTAATGTAATGACATAATCATCAGAGTCGAGAAAAGGACCGTAACATAACTGAGCTTGTGTGTCAGACAGACGTGAGAGGCAGAGGAGTAGAGGGAGAGTGACAGGGGGATGTGACGCAATCCTCCAGCATAACAAAGAGAGACGTGTAGGAGATGAGGAGAACCGACAGCACAGGATGTGGCCTTTTCCACCAACTTCAAACCGAAATCTATAGAGCTGAATAAATCAGGCGGTTCTACATTAATGAGAAGTGAGTGTAATTCCTGTGGTGGTGGTGGTGGCCGGGGTGGGGGTGGGAGTGCAGAGATTGTTGGTGAATGTCTCATTTCACATTTCTGTTTAGCTTTCTAATTGTCTATTGTTGATTTAGCAAGTGTTTGGGGATCAAAGTGAGTCCTCTGACAGTTTTCTCTGGCTGAACTGGGGAGGGATTATGAAAGGAAACAGATGGCGAGATTTGATGCGGTTGCCATGGACGCAACTTGGGCGCAAATTTTTCATCTTTCACGGCTAAAAATTGATCCAAGATCAGTGATGATGAATTCTTTAGAGTTGAAAACATATGGCGTCATAAATCTGGTCGAATGCACGAGTCAAAGGTTGTGTTCGTGCATTGGCTGCAGCTGTAATGACCAGTGTCAAACTTAACTGCGTATTTCCACCAGTGCTGATTGAATTAGAAAACAACTGCTTGCTCGTGCATGTATACGTTAAAATTCATGCACGTTTTCTCGCAATATATATTTTTTCAATAGGAGCCACTATTTACTGAGAAGATCGAGGTGGACAGGGTGACACAACCTGTTATGTTGGCGGTCACACCCCGGCCACTGTAATTCACTGTAACTGTGTGCTTGTGTATTTGTGCACACTTTCTCGTGTGCCTGTGTCACTGTGCACATTCATGTTCATGTTGTTCTTACAGTCTAAGCTGGCAGTGACAGCCTCATCCATTATGCATGCAGAACATGAGGATAAGGATAGCTGACATTTGCTTGCTCGTCATTTAGGATATATCTTCCCTTGGGGTATGACCATGTTTGCAGATAATCACACACGGGTATTTATACACACACACACACACACACACATAGTGTACAAAAGCCAAAGCATTCTCCTCTTCAGGGTACTGTAAATGGCAGATGTCCCTGCCTGAGTCAAAGGCTTTATTCAGCTCAGAGGCAAATCACCCAATCTCTGCGTAATGTCAATAAATAGTGCTCCTTTTTCATGAAACAATGTACCTTGCATGTCATTACCGGCTCCAGACATATGTGCACATGTCAATCTTAAAGTCAAACTTCCTTCATGTCAGACCCCCAAAATGATGATTTTCAAGAAGCCACAGTGTGATCAAATTTAGCTCAACATAGGATCACATCCCTTCTAGTGTTTTGCAGGCAACCTGCATGTTTTGTGAATTTGTGCTTTCGACCAAAACAGAACTGCATCAACACCTGTGCACACATACACAAATGAGTGCACACGCGCACACACAAAAACATTCTGATGATGGAGTCATGGAAAAAGCAGCTGCTCATTGGGCTTACTGTGGCAATCACGCTTTTATTTTTAAACTTGTTTGTGTCACTTCGGTAGGAGGAGACCAGATGATGTGAACCAGTCAGACGAAAGAGTTTAGAGCTCTGCTAAAAACATTTTACAGCATCTTATTCTGTCTCCACTGCAGTCCACTGTTCTTGTAAGGCCAGTGTAGCATTTTACACAACTCTAAGATATATATATCTAAGACATATTTATACATATTTAGTGGTTGTGTGTACTTTTGTGAACAGTGTTGGGAACAGACTAGGGCTGGAAACTCGCTTGATTAGAAACATTAAAGGTCAATCTTTTAAGATCTACTTGAATTATAGTTTGAAGCCCCAGCTGAGCAGGTGCTAAAAAGTATTTGGTAACAAACAGACACCATAGCTAATGGAGACCAGCTACAGTCAGAAGGATGTAAAAGAGTAGTGGCAACAAGTAATATTACTAACTATCCAAAATGTTGCATTAATCAAAGTTTACTGACAGCTGTATTTTGTGTATTGAAACTCGCAAGTGTTTCATCCTTTCACACATTTATCTTTCATTTTCTTTTGTTTTGACTGTGGTTAGTGAGAGCAGAGGGAGACCAGGCAAAAGTTCCCAAACTTGATTTACCGTTGTGAACACTAGAGTTTAATTGACAGGCAAGACTAGTCACCACTCCCACCACCATGTGCAGAAGCTGGCACACATGCACGCACGCACACAGGCACACACATAAGATATTAATGCATAGGGTTTATTAGGTATTCCCCTTTCCCACAAACTTCACACAGTGCGGTCCCCTGACGATGGCCATTCTTGCTGAAAGGAGACAGAGCTCACCTCTCTGCAGCCACCGTGCCAATCAATTATTTCTCTAATTTGGAAAGAAATTTCAGTGAAGCCCTTGCAGATAAATGTCCCTGGTCAAATTTAATTAACTAAGTCTCAAATCCTGCAGAGGGAAGGTGCTGGGCTGGTATCTCAGTTATTTTGCCACTTTCATAGAATCGCATTAAAGGAAAACAGCTGAGCGAAGGCAAAACTTCAAATGAAACTGGAATCAGTGAAGCCTGAGGAATCAACAAGGTTCGGTCCAGTAGTGAGCTTCAGGCGACGAGTCAAAACCTCTAATTGGGGCACAGGAGGCAGTGAGTAGATATGGTAATTTACCCCCCCCCCCATGCCCCCTGTCCTCAGTGAAATCTTTGCCTGTGGCTTGCTCACATTTCTTTATTGACATGACAAATTAAAGAAACATGCAAATTACTGCAGTATGTGGCTGAAACATATATTTTTATGCAACAAATGATTTCTTCCACAAAGTTGCAGCTGCCCAATAATCAAATTGCTCAATTTGCAACTGCAACTTTTCAAATTTTACTAAAGTAAAATTCAGTCCGGCTGCAGTCAACAAACATCCCTCAGGCTACTCTTCTTAAGTTAAGCCATATAAATCCCCTCGGTATCTTTGCTCAGCATAAACTGTAAATATGTGTAGAACATTTCCAATGTACGGTGACTGCAACAGAGTGTGATGGGATCAGATTGTGGACACCTTCATTTCGCTGCCTCCACAAATGTTAAACACATTAAATTCATATTGTCTTATAGCCTAACTGTGACAGCCTGCTACGTGATTCAGTGCTTCAGATCACACTTCACAAATTAAGAGGAGGTGAGTCATCAGAGAGGCAGAGTAGCAAGTTACTTGACAAGAAAAATGATCAGTACAGACTGTCACTGAGATTAATGACAACAACCTCAGACTTTTAATGAAAATGAGAAATAGTCAGAAGCAACTTTGTCTTTATGTGTAATTATGCTGACAATGAGAGGACCATCGGGCCCAACTGTGACACTGGGAGATCAGTTCAGAGAACAGGTTTAGTTTTTGACATCTTGAATAGTGTTTCTACATTATTTCTGATGGAAATCACATAAAAATGAGCAAGTCAGAATCACAAAATCTGCGGGTGAGATTTCAGATTATGTTCAGATATATTTATGATCCAGATCATGACTTCTCACTGAAAGTTTTGCACCACCAGTGAGTGTTTCACTGTCAGTAGATATCGACTCTTTTTAGGTCTCTCATCCTCGCCCCAACATGCTTCTGTTAAAATATTTATTCCCAGTTAAACATTTTGAAGCACATTTTGACAACTTTAAAAGAAGTGCTCAACCCACGAGCTCTTTGCTATAGAAGAACATAGTTGCCTCAGCCAACACGCAATAAAAGACTGATCCAAAAAGCCAAGTAAATGTTCCTAATTCAGTTTGGAGTCGTGTAAAACAAGACTCAGCATTGATTCCACAGTGTTGTTTCGTTAGTGTGTCTCCTCCTGTTGCGGAACATCTGTCACCCCACCGAGAGGTCGAGACTGTTCCCCCTCAAGTCGGAATTGAGTCAGAACAGGGTAAATGAATGTCAATGATCAGGGACAAATTACGACATGAAAGCTTCACATCCCTGCAGCACAGCAGAACGTGCTGATTCTGGACTAGATTGAGATTACAGGCACCTTCATCAAACCATATTTCTTCTTTCTCAGACAACAAAGACACTGATTCGCACAAAGCCATTACGTCCTTTTCCAAATCAGAGCCACACCCAAAACATCTCTGCAAAGACCAACAGGGAATGTGTAGATTTTAAAAGAGAGGCTTACGTTGACATGGAGGATTATAGATTTGCAGTAAATATGGAGCGTTAGTGATGTCTGTTGTGTGGTAGGACCTTTTATTGGCTCAGGTTGTGAAAGAAGTGAAAGATAAACGAACCAATGTGATGAAAAGGCTCTTCATAACAAGAAAGGCTGTATCCACAACTGTACACGTCGTTAACTCACAACATTGCATGAAACATTTCCAAGGCCTGCGTGTTATTTACAGAAAACACCAAGGTGTAAGTGGCTTTCATCCTTGATGTTCATGACTGCTAACAATGCACACAAAAGCACAAGTAAACAGAGGATTATCTGGGCCACAAATGTCACTTGTACCATGTGGTTTAGAATGAGATACTAAATTACAAATACCACTGGATTGTTCCAGGGGAAAAGAATTACCTGATCCTTTTTCATTGTACATCATTTCCAGCTAAAGGATGGAGCTTGGTTTGTGATGGAGGCACAAAGGAACGGAGGAGGAGGGAGGGAGGGAGGGAATGAAGTCCGTAAATTGACTGTAAAAATTCTTCTCCACTGGGAAGACAAATTGGCTTTGCAATGTGGAAGCTAATCCTATGTTGTCCCTCAGTCACAGAGCTCAGAGGATATTGCATTTGCATCTGTATAAAAAAATATCACCAGTCTAACTTTACAGGTTTAGATCAACAATAGTGAATGAAAGCAATCATTTGTGTCGTAAGACTCAAACCAAGCCGTCGTCCCTGATTGGAACAGACCGGCTTTTCATCTGGATTAATCCTGGACCAAGACGTCCCAATGCTAATATTTTATCTTAGTTTATCTATTAATTTACAAACCCTTCACATGAGAGTCTGTACTTTCAGGATTTGATTGACACTCTCAGTTGCGCTCAATGTGTTATCAGTAATCAGTCCATTAGAGGGCGATTAGGGCTTCATTGAGAAACTTTATAAGTCATCAAAGAGTCGAGATTTTGTGCCTCTCGTCCTGTTCGAAGTGATCCGGCCACACTGTTACACAAACAAGCAACACTAGACATGATCGAAGACAGTCAACACTTGACAACAGTCGTGTTGTTTCATTTTAACATCCACACTTGTTTCTGTTCTCATCTTTTAAGTTGCAAACAAACCAAGAAAATAACCTTTAAAGACTTGAAGTCCAGAAATTACCTCTGAAACTGTAATAGACTTCAACAGGAAAGCTAACACAAGCACGCCACACACTCATCCTCAGGACGACCCTCGATGAACGAAAAGGGAGTTTTAATCCTGCTCAGCTTCATAATGCTACATTGTCCTAAATCCCATATGTTCTCAACCTGGCTGCAGTGTGTAGAATCTCTGAGGCCTGTTGGTTTCCGACATCCAAACTAATGTGAGGTGAAGCGCTGATGTACGCAGAGGGATTTTGTTTTACCTCCATGGCGCATTACACATTCAGCTATTCAAGCATTTCTTAAAGAGTTTAAAGAAAAACCTAATGGCATCAAGAATCACCTACTGCTGACTCCTACATTTATCTCTCATTAGCACTTGAGACGAGACGTGGCTTCATGGTGAGACGAATAGAATTAGTTCTAATTAGTTTTGTTGGAAGAACGCAGTAATTTTTCCTCCCCACTTTTGTCTCTAATGTTTTCTTTTCACTTTGATCATGATTGCTTGATGGAGTGTTCAGGTGTTACAGCAGACTAACGTTTGCAGAGCAACGTTTGCAGAGTAACGTTTGCTGTATCAGTGGTCGCTGGTGGATAATCGATGAGATGTTCCTCAGATCCACATTCTGAACTCTTTATCCTGCTGTACTTTCACTTTGTGCCATGAAAAGTTCGGGGGGTAGAGAGGAAATGAATCCTGAATGATTGATGTTGTGTCAGGGAGAGTATGAGAAGCAGTCAATTGACCCAGATTCCCACTCTGGGGGACGGTTGGTTTCGTAGGTCAATAGATGGATGACCCTCTCTGTGAGGTTCTACATAGACGTAACAAGTGTGTGCATAACTGTCAACCCACACCGCAGCCATAATGGATGCTCATTCATTATACACTCCTACACTATGTCAGTGATTTCTTCCACTTACGTCTGAGTATAGCAACGAAGATAACAAAGCACTTCTGAACAATGTCACTGTGCTTGCGTGCGTATGTGCGTGTATGTGTACACCCCATCACAATTAAGGTTGCGCCCTTGATTGTTGTAATTATGCATGTTATGTATATTGTGTCTTTAACTTATTACTAGTTATTCATCTAGGTGAGAAAAACAACACACCTTCACCAGGAGCAGAGAGCGAGAGCACACGGTGGGTTTTATCTGACACAAACATGACGTAACCACGGTGGAGCGTGAACACATGAAGCCACGGGACAGTGGTCAATAAAATATCTCCTTCCCGATTCAAAGCTACATGGGAGTTCTCCTTCATCGGCCCCATAAATGTGATTAATTGGACGCAGCATTTCTCCCCCACTGGCATGTCACTGCAAAACACAGTCCCTCCCACACAGAGGTGGGAACTGCTGCTTAACCAATGACACCTCCGCATGCTCCCATGCTCGCTGGGTGACATTATGGAAGATGGATACACAGATGTCGACAATTCCACAGTCAACATATGCACACAAAGACATGCATTCTTATATAACGTCCAGTTTATACAACACATTAATGCCCGCCTTTATAAGGCTGCAACGAGTTTCTTTTTCAGGATTTAATTGTTTTGACTCTGAATTGTCACCCGAACAGGAAAGAAGGTCTCACCTTCTTTGTGTTGAATCCACTTCTAGTAATAACTTCATTGCTAGTTAATCTGAAGCTCAGTTCCTTAATTATTATGTAAACCATTTAATCTTTAAATGTCAGAACAGCAAGGTCGGAATTAATCAGGCAAAGTCTTTAAATGTTTCGTTTAATTCCAAGTCATTGTCCTGTTCCCCGTTCAGTTTTCACACACAATATGTGTGGAAAAAGAAACAAATCTTCACATCATGCATCAAGCTGATATGAGAGTTCTGGCTCGTTCTTGGCGTCCACCTCAGTTGTTCCCAGTTCAGTCCTGGCAGACGACTGGGATTTGGACATCTGAGTGACAAACTCTCCCGTGTTTCCACACCTTATGAGAGTCACGCATTGATTTAACGTATTTCCATCCTTACTCTAAAGTCGGCCGTAGCTATTGGTGGCCAAACGTTTTCTGATTTACTGCATGGAAATCAAATCTTTTATCCTCCTGGTGACACGAGTCTGCAAGATCAGTCGTGTCATCAGGTTTCGGTCTCCACTTGTGTAAGAATAAGGACGCACACATAACCCTTTTATTCCTGCTTCTTTCTTTCACACATCTCTTGTTGACACCTCATGTTGATGCAGTGACTTCAAGCCTGTTCCTGACCTCAGTTTAGCTCCAGTGTAAAAAGACAATTGTTGCGCTAACTTGATTTTTCTTTCTGTAAGTTTTTGTCATTGATGAGATGGTGTCAACAGATTTCATTTCCAGGAACAGAAAGGACTGAATGTGCTAATGGTGTCACGATAAAGAAAAAATCACCTACAATGCCTTATGTTGCCTACACAGTTGGTTTTATCAGTATATTATGGCTCAGTCTGTGCTCCCAGTGATTTGTTATTAGAGGGCACGTTGGTGGTTGTGTACATCATGTGAATCAAAGATAAACTTGGCAGAAAGCTGTGTGCATTACAGATTTTCTCCAGCCGTGCTGGCAGCAGGACATGACAGGGCTTAGTGTTTAATGATGGATATTGGATGCGGGCTCCCTAATTATTATAATGGCTCGTAGGGCTCGTGTAAGATATCCGCTGCATAGGATGAGGGTATGTCTGGCCCTTAGCCTAACAGGATATATAGTGTTTACTGTATATCCTCCCCCGAAATAATCACATGGCCTCTGGTAAGGCTAATGACACTTCTGTCCGTGCTTTGCTGTCATGGTTCAACGACTAAGTCACAATTTTGTTTACTTGAAAATCTTTTTTTTTGGAGGGAGGGGGGGGGATTTTACAGATGTGAATAAAGGAGGGTGGGAACACTTGATAACTGTAAAATGTTCTTACTCGTCACGCAACGGAGCCAGTAAAACTGAGGAGAATCGATTAGACAAATCAAATGAACTCTTCAGTTCAGACAACAAGTCACTTATTATATTATGGGGACTGGCTGCCTACAAAACCTCTCCACAGCACATTACTACTGATGAAGAACTTTTGTCTGCATGTAGCAATGGATTCACTTGCCCTCACTATACATGTGTGCATTCAGGGCTGCTGCTCAGGGAGACTTGATTGTCTTCATTAGTGCTTGATGAGAATCACACTCAGTGCATCTTTTTTCCCCTCAGTGGAGACGCAAATGTCCTGAAGCGAGTCACATGCTGGTTGGGGAGCCACACTGTGGCTTGTTGATCAACGATTTAAAAGCCTCTTTACAACGACAAGGTTGTTGCTTTGAACTGCATTCACTTTTCCCTCGCCCAAACACGACAGCGTGTTGTTTCATGATCACCGTCCCTGCGAGTGGAATGTTGTTTCACTGCTAACACAGCCCACATGACAGCTTCAACGTAACTTAAACTCGGTAAAGTGAACAGATGAGCAGTTTATTTCCCCAACCTTTCACACAGGTTGCTCCAAGAAACGGTCAGACCGATGTACACTCCACATAATCTGTTCAAGCCAAGTCAACAACTCAATAGACTTGAACACTTTAGGGTAAGTACATGTGAAGAGGAGCCAGAAAGAGATAACAGACAGGCCAGCGCATAGTATACACAGATCAAGATGTTCTCACAAATAAAGCAGGTCAAACCAAACACAATAAACAGTGAAACTGGAGCCAGGGACAAGTGCAATGTGATCTACTGTGTTACACTCAGCCTCACACTTGTTTAACTACATTAACCCAGCACGCTTCTAGTAATTAATTATTAATCACATTCAGAGGTGTTTCCCATTTACCAGGGAAGACCAATAAAAGGACAAGTGTTTCCCTCTGCATAAATATCCAATGAAGTGAGCCAAACACTTATCTTCTTACCTTAATGAGAGGGTATGCCAGAGTTGGCTGGGGATCATGGGTGATGAGTCAAGTCCAGAGCGAAGCTGGTCAAATCTTCACTTGTGTTGCGGGAGCACAACCAGCCCAGTTGAGCGCGGGCTTGTGCGTGGCCACTGGGAAACTCTGGTGCGTACTACGCGCTCGGGCGCTCTAGTCACGCAGTCACTGAGCGAGAGGCTCCACTCACAAGTCGGCAGCTGCCCGGCAGCTGTGCACAGGGAGATCCAAGAGGCGACGGATGGAAACAGACGTGCTGCCGCCTTGTGCTGCTGCTCTCCGCTCTCTCTTCCTCCTCCTCTCCCCCGCTCTCCGCCGACTCTGCTGCTCCCACTCTCTTCTCCCCTTTCTCAGTTGCTCCGCTCTCGCTCTCCACTTAAATCTCCGTCTTGTGCACACATGCATTCTCCACACTGCACTCCCCTCTCTTACCCCCTCCCTCTGCCCCCCCTCTCTCATTCACTTTCCCACATACACACATAAACACACACCTCTGTCAGTGTCAGCTTTCATGCATCAGGTTTCATGCGCTTCTTCCAAGTTTCCAAATGTAATTTTTTTTCAGTGCCCTTTTTGTGTCTATATATATATATATATATATATATATATATACACACAGACACGCTTCCATCTCAACCCAAAGATACCTAAAGTATGAAATATTGGAATACATGATCTGTTGTATGAGACAGAGACACTGCAGAGGGTTAGATGAGAGTGAAAGATTACAGTGAGGCTTAATGACATGATGCAAAATGGATATCTGGACGAGGAGCGTTCTGCAGGGTGGGGTTGTGATGGGGGCATGGGCTCGGCTTTGAAGTGCGGGTGAAAGCAAAACGTCATGGTTAATCTTCACGAGCAAGAGCAGTGCGTTGCCACCAGCAAGTACACACTGGTGTGCATGAACCCCCGTGCTCTCGTTTGTTTGGATGCAATTCCACTGTGGTACTTACTGGGAGCAGGGATTAGAAGAAACAAACAAAAGACTTTGCATCAGTCTTCATTACTCGGTCGCACACAAAAGAAACGGATGCATGTGTGACCTGAGAGGGTGCATTTAAATACAGGCTAGGCAATTAAAAGGGTTTTACATTTGCACCAATTCATTCCTGCTTTTACTTGTGCCTTCTGCCACTGCAGATGTGTGAGACTGAGCTGAATAACTGCAGCACAGCCCCAACTCTCATGCTCCGTCTGTCTGATCATAAGTACCTTTTAAAGCTGGACAGAGAGAGCACCCTGTACAGCTCACTGAAATGTTGCTTCATGTCTTCAATAACGTTTTACAACTAATAATAAGTAGTGTTATGAAATATTCTAATACCGCTCATCTGGACTGAAGACATTTGTTGGACCCAAGAGCAAAGGAACTGCAGTGACCACTGATCTCCTCAGTATCCCTGCATCAGTCTGATCTTCCTATCCAACATATTTCACTGAACAAAGCACCCTGTTTTCTGCACTTGACCATCCGACGGCACACGTCCATAACAAACCAGTGGAAATGGGCTGTAGTTGGCCATTTTTTGGCCAGACCTTCCATAAAGAAAGCCAAGCAATAACACATCATCCCCATGTAGCGTGAGGCCCTTGTGAGGCCATTGGCTTTGTAGTTTACAAAGCCTGCAGTTGGATAACAAGGAACAAAGACAAACACAGAGCACTCTTAAACATTCCTGTAGCCTCATTTCCATGAATCTGTGAGAGTCACAGCCACGATTATTCATTCCTGAGGGGGAAAATCTGAATGGTAGTTGAAAATCAAGGGTCCTCCAACAAGTTAATGTGTTTTGTTCCATGTTCTTCTCTGTTTTGGACATGACAAAAGTTGTTCTTGTCTGGAAAGACGTTTGTAAGGAATAATGGCCACTTGGTTGCAGACTCTGATAGATGCTGCTCGTCGGTTATGCCAAAATATTCACTTGTTCTCTCTTTTTAACTTTGAACTCATTGTGACAGAGGGTCTTAATTTTCAAGAGAGTCCCACATACACATGTAAAGGAAAACAACAGTTATGGACAAACACAAAGAAAAGTCTTTTTTTATCAAACATGGTTTTTTTAATGTTTAAAGTTAAGTTAAAAGCATTTTGTGATAAATCATCTGATCAACTCCAGAGTGACTGAGAACATGGTCGACAGCTCGCACAGGAGGAAATGATGCAAACTAACTTGAAATCAAATCGCATAGAGTTTTCGAGTACATTGTGTCCATTCCACCAAAATAAAGGCAATGACCTCGTTTCTAGCTGACATGAACACGCCTCCTGGGTTATCCAATTAGAAGTGGCCAGATCACCCTCCACTGTGGCTTCTCCCCTGGAACAGAGCTGGTGAATTTAGCTGCTGACGACCTCCCTGTGGTTCTGTGAATGACACAGAGGAGCCGACACAGTGCACAGTGGAAACAGTGACCACCACTGGCCACATTCAACCCTTGCTGTTGTAATTTAGCCTGACTAACACTTCTTTTCACCACAACCAATTTTAGCATTTTTTTCCACTTCACTCATTTAAAAAGAAAAAGAAAGAAGTATATTTTGACTGCACGACGGCCACAGAGCAACAATATCCATGTGTTTTTCTTTGTTTTACCTGATAGTGACAAACCGCTGTTTGAGTGTCCGTGTGTATGTGTGTGTTTTCTACAGCAGCACATAGAAAACAGCAAGTACTTACATTTCAAGCACCTGTACCTGTCTGCTCCCACATTCCTGTACACTTGACTTTACCTCCTGCTTGATTCGTGCATCATCTTCTCAAACTCTCTCTTCTCTCTCGCACTCTTTGGAAATCAGAGGTGGGATACACCAAACAAATTGCACATGCCTGTGTGGACCTTGTCACAATCGATGGACACTGGAAAGAAATGGTCAGAGGGCTATACCGTCCACACCTGCAAGTTCCACGCATCGAAAAAGCAGCATCACAGCCACAGACTTTCCTCTTTTATTTTGCAGTTTACATGGAATTTGCTGCATGAAATGGCAGCAGCCCTTAAATGGCATCAGCTGCTCATCAACAGTGACATTAGGCCCAGGGTTGTAAAAGAGGGGGAGGCGCGTGCTGCACTTGTCCGACACTGTCTTGATGGCGGCCAGCTTGTCTCTCTGCTGGTCTGCTGTCTTTATTAGTTTAGTTTATTAGTTTTAATGACATGCCAGATGTGGAGAGGTCATTCTGAAGGCGGAGGGCAAAATCATTACGAAAGGGTCCATTGAATGTTTCACATGAATTTTGCAACCTTTTTTTGGAAGGGGGGGGGTCCCACATGGACTGAATACAAATCATTCTTGTACCCTAAGGATTCAGAAAGTAATAATATCATGAAAAAAACCTGAAAAAACTGCACTGCTACAGATACTGTGATTGTTTGTGGAGTTTATCGTTTGCTCCATTTGCTTTAATTTAACAGGTCGCCTCAGGGCCTCATTCTTTCACTTTCCTGTTGTAATTTTTCATAAATACAAAAGTATGTTACAAACTGTCAAGATTACACACACACACACACACACACACACACACACACACACACACACACACACACACACACACACACACACAC
>JAUESF010000050.1:8833300-8847879 GCA_032274765.1 Malacoctenus tetranemus
GAGGAGAACTTTCACTTTGTCCCCTAACAGACGGATTCATCTGACGAGCCACCCACTGCGGCCGTGGCGATGGTGAATTTAAGTGTCAGTTTGAGTCAAATCCCACGGAAGCGGCTTATCTGCTCAGCCGACTGAAACAAAGTGATTAAGGGCTAATTGAGTTTTACAACTTGACATAGAAATGACAAGTGACCTTGGGCTGGAGCAAACATGCAGCACAGTCAGCTCGCCCCTGGTCCCTAACTAGCCATTCATGTAAGTACATGCATGCATGAAAATATGTGAGCCTGTGCCAGGAATACAGTGATTTTTTTTTCTGTGCTGCTCTCTTGCTTTTTCACCATGTATGTTCAGCTCGGAGGAGCATTATATTATGTAACAGTCTGATAGACAATCCTATAAAGTGCATGTCGTCTCCACACAGAACTTCCATAATCTATAAAAGCCCCAAGGCTGCATCGAATCTGTTCACATCAAGCAGATCAGAAAGATTTCATCTTTACTTTAGCAGCTTTCATTATTGGACGTTGGGTTTGTTTTGCTACTGCTTTATTTGAATTTACAGCCCTCGAACTTTTCTTACTGTTGTGATTTTATTCCTTTGTTGTGTTGCTGCAATGCACCAGGGTGGGAGCCATGCAGGCACGGAGGAAATGAGGGGCGTTGGCGCTTCTTTCAATCTCAGTCTGGCATTTATGGATGAAGGCGAACCACGTTCTGTTGCATTGCATTGCATTAATCCTGGACTGGTTTCTGTGGGCTGAGCCGTACTGCAGGCAGCAGCCCATTCAGTTTCTCAGGTGGTTGCCTTTAATCTTCTTTTATTGTCTTCATTCAATTTCATTCCATTTGGCTCTCACCCATGTTGTTATTGACTGTTTCATTTTTCATGCCCAGCGCATGTGTGACAATTTCTTTTATTTTTTATTTCTGTTCTAGTCGGCCTCGCCCCTCGGGCAGGAAAAACTGAATTATGTCCTTCACTGCTCGCTTGCTCTTTGTGTGACTGCTGCTGCTGCTTCTGCTTCTCCCCCACATGGCAGCATCCCATGTTCCCTCCGTACCACCTGGGTCTTTCCTTGAGTGCTTGCCCATGGTCACACGGCCACACTCGTATCACTCATTCAGCATTACTTGCCGTTGCAGAGTCAGAGTGATGTAAAGGCTCGTATCCCAGTGTGTCTCTGAGCAGCTTTACAAGCTTTGGGCCAAGTGCTGAGGAATAAACCAGAGTTTAAGGAAATATTATCGTTTGCAGTTTGTTTAATCCATCCAGTATCCTGAAGGGGTTTTGGGGGGTACTTTTGTGTTCATTGGACCATCGGCATGGTAACCAATCAAAAAGAAGGGTTAGCAGTCAAACCCATCGGCTGCAGTAACAATCACAATATGTTTCAGAGATGTGTGCGACATTAGTGCAAGTTTTTCCTGTTCCTTTCCATTTGAGTTGCGATGCAGACGTGTGAATCAGTGATGGGAGGATTTACCTTCTGCCTCTGGCTGGACGTGTTACTCTGAGTGGATCAATAAGTCAATATGTATGATTCAGTGGGAGCTTGTTTCCAGAGGGAGAGTACAGTATTCATGATCATGTTTTTTGTTTGTTTGTTTGTGCGCACTGAGCTAAAACAAAGGATTATTGAGGGTATTTCTTCTCTGTTTGAGCCTTTTATACCTACAAACAGATTCTTTTCCTTGAAGCAGCCCAACATGTGACACTGCTGCTTTTATAGGAGCTTTTCCCAGAAAGAGCAAAATGGACACTTGCACACGACAATTGAGGACTGGTTGGAGTCATGGTCATTGGAGCCTGCGGAGAGTGAGAGGTTGAGAAAGAGGCGTATTGAAAAATGGTCGTGCCTGGAGCTCATATTCCTTCCTTTTCTGCTGAGGTTCTCTCGAGTAAAACGACTCAATGGGAAAAGTTCCTCGGAAACGGTCGGACGGACATGTGCATGAGGGACAGTGTGATGATCTGCAGAACGCCCTGAAAACAACCTCTTAGAAAGTCGCAGCATTATAAAGTTTCAGTGGTGTTATTAAGAGTCATTCTGGAAGAAGGTGCGACTGTTGTCTGGAGGTAGCCTGGTCTTCAAATGTATAAAGCGAGTTACTATCACAGTGGTCCGTGTGCTTCGCTCCTCCAATCATCCATCCTGAGCCTCTGCTCTCTGTTGGCTTGTCACACTGTTCTCTTATTATCTCGCCTCTCCTCTCCCAGCAGCTCTCCCTCTGTTCAAACAGCCAGGACTCTGCTTTATAGTTCCCCCCCATGCAATCAGTCAAGTCGCCCGGAGCTCCTGTGTCCGCTGGCTGTCCCCTCTGACGGCCCTCCTCTGGCTCACCTTCATCCCCCCTCCCTCCCATGTCCGACACCTTCACTACTTTTGTCCAGCAGATTCACACTGAGCAGATTGTGTGTCGCTCCACTTTGCTGCAGTACTTTTGTCTCATTGGCTCTCACAATCTCTTGACTTGTTTTCTATCTCATTAGAACTTTTCCAGCTCTTCAGTTCTTCAGTGCCTCTCAGCCCCTTTGTGAGGAATCTTTTCCATGTGTGAAATTCTGATTGTTTTTAGCAGCATCTGTCAACAGTTCAAACCGTTGGGCATTGCACACGGCTCAGCCTCCGATCTCTGGACTCCAAAGGCGTCTCTGTATCTTCCTGAACCCCGGCTCCTTTCTATACTGTTGGGCTTCTGTCTGCACTTGTCACCAGGCTCAGTGTTTTGCTGTCCCCTTAAACTGCTGTTGACACTTTGTACAGCAAGAGCTGCACATTTACAAAGCCCCCCCAGCCCTGCGGACACATTTGTCTTTACCATCATCCTCCCAGTGGGACTTGACTCTTGTCAGGATCGACTGGTGTCATGAATGAAATGGACCATGTGACGATAAACATCGACAGCCAAACTGAATCCTACTCATATTAGCTGTTGAGGCTCAACCAAGGCGCACAAGTCAAAAACACAAAGGATTAGAACGTTTCCTCAGGCTCAGCAGCTTATTCAAAATACTCACATATCTTCACATTCACATACAAGATGTTTACTGTAAGACTGAAGCTGGAATTTAGTCTTTCAGATCAAGTCCTTTATATAGACTTGACCTGGTGTTGTCCAATGATGCAGCCCAAAATGTGCGACATCTTCCAGTGTTTATTTGGTGATAATCAACGTCGACAGTAAAAATAATCCTGAATCTATGTGCGAGTTTACGTTGAGCCTCAGCGTGTATATAATTGTGTTTTTTAGGAAGTCAGTCAAGCTTTCTTAATTCCCACTCTCCCAGTGACCATTACGGGTCCCGGTCTCTTGCAGCTCTTATCTTTTCCATTAAGTTCCCTGTCTGTTGTCTCCATGATATAGATTAGTCCTATCAGGGGACGATTCATCATTTCCAGATGGTGTTGCTCTGGGTTTCACTGCAGCACAGCTATTGTTTGATATGTCATCGCTCCCATATCAGCGCCGTGTTCTCACTCCAGTCTCCCTCTTTATATTGTGAAATCAGAGAAATGTCCATTTATTTTAACCACATTCTGAACTTTTTAAACTTTTTAATTTCTTTTCGAAGTACATTTTTGTAAGAGGAGTTGTATTAAAATGGCATTTTTCTGATATCTGTGCACTGCAAGTGAAAAAACAAGGTCAAGTTGTTGCTCCAAGTTTTTCTTCAGTGTTCTGTAGGCTAAGAAGTCCAAACAGTCCCTGATAGGGCACAGGACGGCTGATTGGGCCACTCATTAATGGTGGTTAGGTGTCCACCTTTCTGCCTGAAGTTTTGCTCTCTCAACTCGTATCAATAGTGAACCACCTCAATGAAATCCCCCCACGAGCTCCCGCTTTCACTCTGCGTCCGTGTTCCTCACCGCCATCTTGAACATTAAAGGAGCACAAACTTTACTCTTGAGATGAACGCTGTTTTGCCCTGTGGCAAATGAGGGACGGATAACCCTGGAAGAGTTCGAGATGGAGGAAAGCGCAAGGGAAGAATGAGAAAATAAGAGCAGATATAATCCTAATCAGCTTCAAGTCATCTCTTTCCCTTTACGTTCTGATATCCCACCAGCCTCTCGGTCCCACGACGAGGCTGCTTCTCCTGCCTCTAAAGACCAATAATCACATTTATAGTCAATCCAGAGAAAAACACAACGTGTTGGAAAAATACCTGCTTTTTTCAGTTAACATTTACAAGTGGGCAATGCATCACTGTTGCACACTCTTTCTCTCTGCTTCTTGAGAGATGGTGATGGTAGACACAGAGTAGTGTTGTGGAGTTTCTAGAAAAGCAATAAAAACGACTGTTTTTATGGATTCACAAGTCATAAAATGCACATAAACTATCGTATCTGAAGAGTAATAATGATGTGCAGAACCTCGACAGCCCCGGCTCTGGGAAAAGAGGTAATCACACAATTTATGAAGGCAAATACAGTGTAAAGGAAGCATAACTGAAACCAGATCACATCTATCTTTAACTGCAATAAAGAAAAAAGGTGCATATACGCCATGTTTTATTGAACATATGGGCAATGAAATCATCCACAGTGTTTCCAAAGATAAGCTCTCCACTAGAATATCCTTTTCATTTCAAGGCATTGTTATGGAGATGTTCGGTCAAAGACAATAAGAAGGAGCCAACTGTGACGCAACATTTCTTCGAGGGTTTTTTTTTTGTAGAAGCCGCGACCGAGGACGGCTTGTTGCTGCTCGTCACACATGCAAACACTTGGCTATGATTGATTCTTGCTGGATGCCTGCAATCTACTTACAGCATCACCTGCTGATTTCGTCTATATTTAATACTTGTTTGTTCCACATGTTTGAATCTTTGCCAAGAAATTTAGTTTAAAAAAAAAAAATTCAGAACAATTTTCTACATTCGTCGTTAATTTCAAACATGTGAAATTTTGTTTTTTTTATCAGTTAGATGCGGAAAGTACTTCTGTGTATTACTGCGAATATATCCAAACATTTCAGTGAACGTTATTTCAATCTTTCTGGAGAAATGTCCCCTGTGTCCACATGGACTTTCTTCGTCTCCGCTGTGCTCAGACTTGTCTGTTTGCTTTATTGTTTGTTGACAGTATTTTATTGAATCAGAGGTCATGTTTGCAGGTTTCTGCCAAAGCAACTGCGACACACCGACATGGGTGACACAAAATGTCAGCCGTCACTGTGTGTGTGTCTAACGATGTATTGTCACCCAACGCTCCGGTGTCAACTCCAACTGTCAATGTATTTTATTTCATTGGAAGGTGATGTAGTTTGAACCTTCAACTCACGGGGTGAATGAGCAGTTTTATTGATCAGTGTCTCAGGTCCTTGTTGGTAGAGGTCAGTGTAAAAACCATAATTCATTACAATGTGACAGCTCAATCATGCATATAATGAGCCGCTGTACTCGGATAAGCTGCAGCAATTAGACCATGACTGATTAGGGATCAGAGTGCGCTATGCAAACAGTTCCTGCACCATAACCTCATCCCGCGTTGCCTTGTTGGCTCGAGCCAGGCAAGGAGCAAAGGGCAAATTATGTCCACACATCAGCGAGTTCTGGTCGCACATCGATGCATCGCAAGAGCCCCTCGGTCAGTCTTTGCTAAAAACTTTGCGCCCGTCACTGTTGGCAGCAAACAGTTTCACTGCGACACGTAAACCCGACGCACAACTGTATCCAAGCAACTATTTCATTGTCGTGCTGCTTCTACGTTCTCCCATAACTTTTGCTGAGGACTTTCATCATGTTTCATTATGTTGATTCTCAGTAAGTAGCCAGGTTGAGATCTTTGTTTGTAACCTTCAAATGGTCCGTTTGAGTGAGTTTGAGAGCTCGGACTCAGATTTTTGACTGTATCCAACATCAGCAGGATTTGACTACTGCAGTTTACATCCAGCTTTGACATGTTGTTTGACATTTTTTCCCCCACCACACCAGTGACGAGCTGTCATATTTGTAGCTTTCTGTTAATTTTAGCCAGATTGGTTTTCAACCTCTTCAGCACGACATTCCCACGTCAATGCAGAAGTGCCACTCAGCTTTTTCTTCCCACTTCCAAGGTAAAGGAAGGGAAGGACTGGGTTGGGGAAACGGCTTGAACCAGCTCATCTGATTTGCACAATCACGCCACGATCAAAGTCTCTGGCGTCACATTTTCCCCACTGTTGTGATTTCTGATAAGAATATTAAGTGAAAACTCTGACCTGCAGCTGCAGGATTTCAATGCATGTCGCGCTGCTACATGATTGGATGACTGAGTGGTTTCATAAATATGAATGAGGCTTCTATCACATGAAATGTCCATCACACTATCTCGAAGCAGCATCAAAAACTCCTTTTAACTTGAACAACATTGAAAATGTAGGGAGCCTATATATCATATATGTGGCGGCAATTGAAGTTGGATTTTTACACACAGAGTACTTGAACACCTGAAGCTCCACACAGTAAAATCATAGTAAAACTCGGTGCGTCAAGAACATAGAAAATACTGCTGCAAAATGTTTTAAAAACAATATTAATAATGAGAAATATGATAGAATTTCAGACCGCAAAGTGATCTTTTGTTAAAAACACGGAAGAGAAAAGAAACTTTTTTTTTAAATACTCAAATTATAAAATTTTAAAAGAATAATTATATATTTGAATCAAAGAGGAAAAGGGTAAGAGAATAATATAATATTGATTCTAAATCAGAGGGTTCAAAGAGCTGTGCTGAGATTGGAGGGTGGACGTGTCAGGAGGGCTGCAAATGAAGATGAGAGTGGGCAGAGAGAGGAAGTTAGAGGGGTGAACAGCTCCCAATGTTACGGTTGGGCTTTGATTTGTGCACTTTGTTTCTGTTGGAGCCAGTGCAGCTGAAAGTGAGAAGAAAAGAGAAAAAAAGTGGAAAATGTTGTTGAGTGGAGAAAAAAAAACCTGCTGCTGCTACTTTTCTGCTGATCGGGATGCAGAATTCGAACAGGAACAGGCAAGCATGAAATGTGTTGTGTCACATCGGCGAGAGGCAAAGAAAACCCGTCTGTGCTGGGAAATCAAAACGACACCGCCGACACCTGAGGAGGGGGCTCGTTGCTGATCCCACGCCCCCGACTTGTGCTCCTGCCTTTCAGAGAGATTAACCCCGGCCCTCTCTTGATGTTTATTCCCCAGTTAGCAGTTTTATGTTTCTTCTGTAACTTTACCATTTCAACCAAACACTTTGACTGGGGCCACTGACATTTTGCTGCATGCTCCGTTTTGCTTCCTGCATTAGCTGCCTCTCCTTCCAGCACTGAGGTCATTATCCACATGTGTGTGAATCTTTTCTCTGCTGCTGTGTGAGAGGTTGCCAATCTTACTGCATCATCCGGTCCAATGCAGATAAATCCAAATCCAGCGCTGAGGACACACGTCACTTTAATGCCTTTTGTTCTTATTCATGCAACTCAGAGATAAATACTGGATTTCGATCCTTATTACTAATATTAAATGCTGCAACCCGACCCCAAGAAGCAGATTGTACAGTGTAATTACAGGGGGATTATTGTGGAATTGCTGCAATTTGCAAGTGTAATGGGAGGGATTGAAGCTGACAGACTGCCGCTTCCAGTTTGAACTTATTGACCCAAGAAAATCCTTGCACCTCCATTGATTTGCATTCACGATGTCGTGTCAATTCACATGATTAATGGTGCGTCATGTCCACCAGTGTTTTCAGTCAGTTGTATTGTTTCACCTACAATACCTGTAGTCAATATTTGGTCTCATTCCCACACAAAGGGGTTAAAAACAACTGATCTTGTGTGAATGAATCACACGTTGTCTGTGTCATCTTTTCACAGGCCAGTTTGTGCTGCTCAGGTTTTATTCACTCTTTAATGAGATGTTTTGTCCACACGCAGACATGAAAAATTAACTGCTTGCAGAGACCGTTTCGACGTGTCTGTGGGGTGGAGGCTGTTTAGCAGTGTGAACCCCGAACGCTATGATGTCCTGGATTCTGCTGCGTTTCTTTCTTGGTGATGAACTGGTGACTGAATCCCACCATTGAGTGAAGACCAGTAAAGACGTGCTGCAGCCGCCCACCTCCTTAACTTGGACAAAGTGGCTGCAGATTCAAGAGTAGCAGCAATCTCCTCATATTGTGTTGGATTCCATATGCGCAGTTCAACAGAGCACTCACAGCTCAAATGGGAGATATTAAATCCCTGGGTTATTGTATTGTCAGCGTCTCTCCTCCCTTGCTCCCGTTGTCTCTCTAATGGGCGCGCTGATGGATTGTTACGTGGCGGCTAATCGAGAAATGCTTGGCTTTGCCATGGGGCTCTTGCATTGGAGTGCCTGTGTGGATGTGCTTGTGTGAGAGGGAGAGACAGAAATGTATAAGCGTGGAGGAGTGAACAATGCATTGAGCCAGATGACAGGATGGTGAGATGATGGATGTCTCCTCCAAACTTTCCGGCCTTCTCAGTCAATTGAAAAGTCACGGGACCAGCTCGAGGTCCTCTGGGTGTCTCTGTCTGTATTGTGCAGTTCACTGCCCTCCTAAACAGATGGAAGGAGCAATTCACTGTTTATGTTTTCTCGTGGAGAAACAAAACCTGGCTGCTGTTTGGTTTGTGTCCATAAAAGTGAGAGAACAGTTTGGAAACTGTAGCGAGAATTCACCTCCACACACAGGAGTGGATGGACCCTCAGATAGATTGTGTGACACTTCCAAGGTCGTCTATACTGTCCTGGCAACAAGTCAGCAACAGGAGTGTTTTCTGTGCCGTGGCTCCTCCTGCTTACCTGGTGATTGCCACCTTTATCAGAAGTGAAGCCAGCAGCCACACAAGGCTGGAGTCGTCATGTCTTGAACCTAGAAAGTGTGAGTCATTCTCAGGACACAGCCGTGAAGCAATAGCCGCCAACATACTGCTGTGTTGCTGTGTTGCTCCTGAACAACATTCTGCTGCTTTTATTTTTCACTTCACTGAAAAACTCCAATATCGTAGTTTTCACCAACTATTCTGACTCAGTCGTGGCTTTCACAGCGATCCTCTGCTGCCAGTGCAACGATTGAAGCACGGGCGAATACTCGCTCCACCATCTTTGTATTAGTGAGGACTCAGCCTTGATTTATTGTACTTGGTGACACGGAGTCACGGTAAACACTGACTGAAAAGCACAACAAAGCCTCCAGCGCTGTTTTCCTGCCCCTGTTCAGTGTTACAGTACAGGTGCAACGTAATTGTGTTTTTCAGAAGCATTCAGCTGAGATCGTTTCTTTCTCCTGCCGCGCTGCAGCGAGCATCTCCCCATGTCTTTGCATGACTGAGCTCCAACAGATATGTCAGTGTAAAAAATAATGAGCAGGCATTAAGAGACCCTAATTACCCACCATCACTTTGATTATGTTATTTGTCAGTCATGCAGACACTGTGATAACCACGTGGTAATGCACAGCGCCGCCTCACGCTGTTTGTCATCTTGTATCTAATGCAGTGATTAACATGATCGATTTGGCAGCGGCACATATTGAATCATGGGACTTGAGCGTTTCAGCCGGGCGTGCGCGGTGCAGGGGCTGAGCTTCTGTGTGGTCACAGTTTGATTCTGTCCGAATAACTTACAGGAACATAGGATCAGCGTGAGAAATTGGTCCGGTACCGAGTTGAAGGCGCCATTATCTCACAATCGATGTGACAGATGCTGTGATCCATGGTCCCCTCCTGTAATGAAAGTGCTAATATAAGTTTTGTTATTAAACCTCGTGGACTGGCAGCAGAAAGGATTGTGGTGCTGCGAAATAAATCAATTTGAATCCACCTCAGAGGAATTCTCTTGTTCTCTTTGCATGTGCTACAAACGCTGCATATAAGGTAAACTCAGGCCTCGTTTGTCACTGCTTATCAGTGCAGTACGTACAGGCACAGTTGATGATATGTTACTGGTGGGGGGGGCAGATATCTACAATCAATTATTCAGAGGAATTTGAGTCATCACAACAGGAACTGTGTTTTGTATTCAGGGCTGAACGCACTTCCTGTGGAGTTTGCATGTTCTCAGGCTTGAACCAGAGTTTGGCTTCGACTGATGGACGAGCTTTTCCTTTACTGATCGTCGACTTGATGATTCTAAATAAAACTGTCCTGTTTCTATAGTTGATATTTCTCTATATTTCTATAGTTCGTATCTATTTTTAGTTCCACAACATCTTTCTCAGTTCTATTTCATCATTTGTTTTACTCTACTGACATGACAGTGAACTCTACTTCACCCCGCAGGGAAAGAAAAATATTAATGAAAAAAATGATAATAAGCTGAATATCAGCCGAGCGTTGGAGGGTGTAAGACAGTAATTATAAGTGTGTGTGTGTTTTAGCCTGAGGTTTTGACTGTGAAATGAAATGTGGTATTTCATTAAAGAAAATACATCCATACGACGTTTAACCTTAACTGTGAACGTAACCTGCAGCCATTCACTTCCACTCTCTTCTCTCTTGGTTTATTTCCCACAAGTGAGTGTAAAACAGCACCTGCAGTCAGTGACGGCTTTGGACAAAAAGCGTTTTGGGAGAAAGCTCCATCGCAGTCGAAGCTGAATAAGTAATGCGACGGTATAGGTGTCAGTGGGTGCATATTTCATAGGCGCCTTCTTTCTTCCTCCATCTCCCCGTTACTCCTTCCCATTCAAAATATGCATACAAATACCGCACGCATGTTTATCACGTGCTCCTTCCAGATAAAGTCTATCAGGCAGAAGCTGCTTTGTGGCCAATCGCTGTCAGGCTGCTGAAAGCGAAATATATAAAAACAGCATGCATGGATTGGCGCACAACTCTCCTGCACACAATCTGGGTTTAATTATAGAACATTTATAATGCAGCGAGAAACATTATAGGAAAGCTGCTGAATTCGCCACATTGGAGCTTCAAAGGAGACCTGCAAACGTGCACACCGCTGCGTCGTGCTGCATCGAAATCTGGCATTCGATGTTTTGATGGCAGGTTGAAGTGACAGACGCGGTGCGGACTGAGGAACCACGCCATTCGGAGGTTATAACGACCCTTAATGCCAATACGGCAGCCGCACTAAAAGGCACGAGATGGATTGTTGGACTTCAATCAACATGCGAGAGGTTTAAACTTCTCTGGAGAATTAGGTGCAATAAGCCCCATTTCAGCTGCCTTCATCATTCATCTGCTGCTGCTGCTCCGAGCTGCTGCTGCTGCTGCTGCTGCTGCTGCTGCTGCTGCTGCTGCTGCTGCTGCTGCTCCGAGCTGCTGCTGCTGCTGCTGCCAGACAGTCAAACAGCTTCAGGCAGGAAAGGTCGAGGGTTTGTGCCCGTGTGTGCATGTGCGTGACTGTACACTTGTGCTTGTGTTGCGGCCAGCGTGTGTCTTCTGCTTCACTCGCTGTTAATTGTCGAACACAATGGCGCGTCGATGGCGTTGGGGTTTCCTGACGGTTACTGGGATGAATGTGAGATGAACAGGGTTGTCGGCTGCTTCCAGGGAGCGTCGTCCTCAACCTTTGTTGGCTGGTAAATCGCTTCAGATGCCTGAAAGTCTTCTACACCCCCCCCCCCCCCCCCCCACACACACACACACACACACACACACAAAACATGTGCTAGCGAGTAATAGTGTGAGGCACTTCAGTTCCACCCATTAGGAGAGACATTTCATTTAGCAGTTAATAAAAATGGCTCGCACCAGTCATGACAGGAATGGCCAGCGCAGTGGCACCGGGTCCCATTACACTGGAGATTGAAATCTATTCCTCACACTCATGTGCGGCCATGTTCAATAACATGTGATGCCAGCAACTGATCTCTGAGCTTTTTTACTTGATGTTGTTAAATTTCTATTTCAAGAGTTGTTGATTTGATTGGTGGCTCAAATGTACAAGTTTGGCTTCATTTGTCCAGAAAAAGTAACTCATTAACGGAGCCTTTTTTTCACCGCTTTCACTTTTCAGTTTTCAAACTCTTCAGATTCACACAGACTTGCAGTGTATTCTAAAAAAAACTGACGATCAAATGCCACATGACCATTTGTCCACATAATGGCCTCATTTCTCAAAGAGAGCGAACAAATGATAAAGGCCGCGTTGGTGAGTGACAGTGATGTACATGTGGCCTAATGATTTCAACGAACAAACGATGACTGAAACTTTTGAGTCATACGTTGAATGTTGCGTTTGATCTTGCTGGTAGCCAGGACTTCACCCATGGATCTGTTGTCTGCTTGTGTGGGCTGCCCTTTATTTTTACTCTCCTTCCTGATCACCATCCTGCTCCCTCCCTCTGTCCTCGCTTGGTTGGGAAGCGACGAGTTTGTAAAATATTAGAAACCACATTGCTGAGCATCCATCCAGGCGCCATATATGGGGCTCAGCCCCTGACTCATAGCTCCGGTCAATGAATCAACTCGACCAAATCCTTATTGACAAACTGTCTTGTTTGAAATACATAGCGGCCCGTGTGTCAGCCTGAGCCGGCCATGTGCAATCCAATGTTAAAATAGAGCGCCGCTCAACAGAAACCAAGTGTAAAGAGTTACAGGGGATCTCTTAATGTCCAAGGTGCCACTTTATAAAGTGATGGTTTAGTGTGCGATATAAAAGGACATTCATATATCAGCCATTGTGGAATTGGTGATCGTGGTAAGTCCCACGCAGCTCAAGAACCGACACAATCAATCCGGATAAAGCTGCCATTTAACAAATTTAAGCACACGGCTCTGTGAACGTGTCTTGAAGTGGCTATCGGAGTCAACTCTGCGGGGGTTGACACTAAGCTGGCGATTACAACGTAATGATCTCAATCACCCTGAGGACAAAGCACACCAAGTGCAACTCAATACGAAAAAATCAACATGTCGACCTGCGGGCTGCGTTATGTTCTTCCACTGCACAGAATGTCAAGTAATTCAGGGACTTTCACGTCCAAGACAACGTGTTCAGAGAATATTCTTCCATAATTACTTCATATTTTTATTTCAATAAAACAAAAGACAAGGTTAAGCCACTCAAGCTTTCATTCTGTCAGTTAGAACTCGTCATTGGTCAAAGGCGCTGCATCGTTCAGCGTGCTCGACCTTAACACTGCAAAGTAGAGGAGTTTGCTGGGATGTTTTATGTTGAGTGCAACAACAGAACCAAGAACTCTCCTTTACAGATGCAATTGAACCTTTTCTCTAAGCCGAGCCGCAATTTCTCACTGTATAAAAATTGAAACTGAACTATTGTGTGTTTACATTGTGTTAGAACCATGTCTCCCTATGTTTGTCGTGGGACATTGACGCCCAGTCCCGTCCTGCTGCTGCGTGATCATCTACCAACAGTCCATCTGAAGGCCTCCTTCAACCATCCTCACTCCCCTCTTTTAATTTGAAAAACTTCCCTTGAGGAAGTGCCGCCAACTTGGTGACTTGGACCGTTGGTAACCCTGGCAACTTGCCAGATATGTAAATTTCGTGATGACATCATCCTGCTGGGGAGTTAGCAAAGTCTCCTCTGACGGCCCTCTTTAGTGACTGTGCCAGATGCACCTCAATGTTTTCTCCTTTCAAAGATGTCAGCGCGGCTCCACTCGGGCATGAACGCACTTGAGATTTTCTTGATGCCACACTCGCCTCTGCTCTCACATGCCAAGTAGTTGAATTTGCTGCAGTGTAAGTGCACTTAAACTATACCAATGTTTCTCCTTAGGCCGTTCTGCACTTCATCTCTCACTGTTTCAGTGGAAACGTTGATCCACGCTCTGAGTGAACGGCTTCTGTTGTCGTCAACTATTTTTGTTGATCCCTTCATGAAGTGAAGGATGCCTTCGGTGCACTGCTGGTAACAGCTATCAGCTGTGTGTTCAAGCATCTTTGTGTACTTTTTGCACATGTCTGGATGTGTATCCTTGCAGTACAGCATGTACATACAAGCGTGTGTTTGTGTGTGAATGTTCACATCCTCGGCGGGGTTTCTGAAGTTGCCCAGCAGGGAATCAAGACTCGGATCTTTATTAGCGTGAAAAATCACAAGAAGAGCCATTATGACTGTTTCACCCTGAAGAGATGAAACAGATTCAAATAAAGCTTTCTCAAAGGGCCTGGGTGCTCCTCTGATTTGCGTCATCAATAGCTGTCATTGATGCATCATTTATGGTAAGCCTGCTAACAAATTATAGAGAATTTTACACCAGGGCTTTTATATGGAAAGGATTTGGGGGAAACGGGTGACCTCAGGGATGGTTCCCCTTTTAACCAGCGCATGAAAGAAAGAGCTCAGAAAACTGAGCTTTTGGCTCATTATTTTTTTCTGCAACAACAGCGCCATTAATATATAATCTTGCATGGTGTTGCATAGGATGTAGCAGTTCCACGCGAGACTGCACCTGAATGCAAACAGACGCTCTAATTGGTGACCTAATCCTGTGATGTTTGTCACACTGTAAAGCTGATACGATGTGGTGTGTTTTCCCGACACATCCGATTGTTTCATGTTGCTGCTGTCACTCGGCGCCCTCGCAGCTCATCTGGAAGCTCTTAACCTGTATTGACATAACACTTGATATATCAGGCAAAGCTATTCAGCTTCAGGGCTGCATGTGAGG
>JAUESF010000050.1:8897003-8910410 GCA_032274765.1 Malacoctenus tetranemus
TGTGTGTGTGTGTGTGTGTGTGTGTGTGTGTGTGTGTGTGTGTGTGTGTGTGTGTGTGTGTGTGTGTGTGTCAGACTTCAGGTTGTTGATCTGCGTAGATTGTTTGTTTTGGTTGTCGTCGTTGTTCAGCAGGCTGTCGTCCTCTGACAATCCACAGCAGTGTGACGCTCCTCTCTGGTTTGTGTTCGACAGTGTTGATGTTGAGTAAAATATCCCAATACTGTAAATGTAGTTCCTCTCTGAAAAGATCTCACAGACGTTCTCTCCTCACTGTCTGTCCTCTAGTCATGCAGCTACTTCATTTCACACAAATCGCCTTGTATGCATTTCTCAAGATGTATCTTTTGTGGGGAAATGTGGGTGGTTGAGAAACTGTTGTGTTCCCACAATGAAACCAGAAGCAATGAGGCTGGACCTCCTTTTTATTTATTTGATGGATTTATTTTCCTTAATTGTTCCGTTTTTTTTATTTTGTTTTCTCTTGCGGTTGATGTGACGATATCGTAGGCGACTCGCGACAGACTGTGTTAGACGCACTGAAACGTAGTTCCGTGTCCCCGCGGGGGATCGTGAGGCTCCAGGCCTGCGTGGACGAGACGGTTCCATTTCATTCAGACCTCCTCCTCAGACTCCACTCAGACCGCTGGGTCTAATGAAATGGGATCAGGCCTGCAGCCCGCTCTTATTAATCTTCTGGACTGACACATCGGAGGAGGCCATTTTGTGTGACAACCACAGGAAGAGCAGGACGCGGCATCCAAAAGCTGCCAGCGGTCTCGGTCTTTCACTGATCACCTCCATTATACTAATTGATAATCAATGGTGCTGACCTTCCAGAGTCTCCTTGACGGGGACTCGTCCAACGTGCTTACTGGAACCAGTCGTAACATCCGAGGCTGGTGTCGATGGGCGGGACATCCCGTAGAACCGTCATGGCCGTTTGATTTTATCCTGCACGGAGGTGGAGTTGGTGTTCAGTGTGTTTACATCCATAAATTTGTAAATCTGTTGCCTTTTCATCCTGCCAGGTAAAAAAAAAAAACAAACAAGAAAAAAATCAAACCCAACACGTGCAAACGTTCCAGAGCACGTCCTCGCCTCCTCGCTCGGGAGGCGTTCAGTGAAAGTCCCAGACCGCTGCAGAAAGTGTGTCGCAGGCCTTCTGCTTCCTGGTGTGTTTGAGTGAAATGGCCCTCAGAGGTCCACCTGTCCTCCACCTGGATTTCAAGGTTGTTTTCATTTTATTTTTGTGTTATTTTTTCAGCACTGAGTTGATTTTTTTTGATTTCTCGTGATCTGGTTGTGAACAGCTAGCAGGTTCTCTTTACAGTTCCAAACACGTACATGATACACTGTATATTCTCTTTCTTTTTGTTTTAATAAAAGTTAAAAAAAAACCACAATAAATACCAACAAACCAACCAACATGTCATTGCTTTAAATTAAAAGCTAGATGGACGTTTAGCGAAAGCCAAATGGTTTTGGTTCGAGTGTTCGGGTGGTGATTTGGGCCTCCCGGTCCAACGGTGACGCCGGGCGAGCGAGACCTGGTCAGAGTCGGTGTTGGACTCGACTCTTCACAGTGTAGAACAAGCAGCTTCGCCGGCCGGCACCTCACGTTTAGGGAGACGTTCTTTTTGTGACTACTAGACAGCTTTGCCCACTAGATGAAATAGTAACGGGAGCAAATCGGTCAGCACCCTCTCTCTCTCTCTCTCTCTCTCTCCCTCTCTCTCTCTCTCCCTCTCCCTCTCTCTCCCTCTCTCTCTCTCTCTCTCTCTCTCACCCTCTCTCTCTCTCTCTCTCTCTCTCTCTCTCTCTCTCTCTCTCTCTCCCTTTGCTTTTATCTAAAATGGGAACTACATTGATTTCAGCTGATGATAAAAGCATGCTGGCGAGTCTCGTTCCTGTTTTATATTTAATGTACAACGGTCTGGATCCAGACCGAGACCAAGACTGCTGCTCACTCACGAAGCTTCGTCGCACCATCATCTCACCTGTCCTGATCCATTCTGTGCCAGTTTAAATGAAGGGACCACTTTTCTTTGGGCATCTGACAAGACTGGCAGCCTTAAAGCTTCTTAATTTATTGCAGTGTTTTTGTTTTTTCACTCGAGTTTTTATTTTTTTTATAAGCAAAAATATTTAAATTGAAAAAAAAAAGTGCATATCAAAAATATTGATCATTGTAAATAGTGTTGTGTGTAGTGTTTTAGAAGTTCTATAAGGTCTTAAAATCACTACAGATGCTAGCATAAAGAACAAGGCTTCAGGGGGTGTTTGGCTGGGGGGGAGGGGGGGGGTGCATCTGGTGCCATTTCAGTGCTTGTGAAGCTTTCACAGTGACATCAATGTTTTTACATCACCGCTTCCCAGCACACACGTTTTCCTTTTCCCCCCTTTTTTCATCATATTGAAAACTGCTCTGCTCCCTCCTGAATTCGACTCCCTCCAGGACGCTCAGAGGTGTCCCGCCCTCCTCAGGCCGCCCCGCGCTCCAAGCCTCGTCGCAGCACGAGAGGCGTCTCGCGGCAGGCGCGGGCACCCGTCCAGCGATGGCGCCCGGTGTCCTTGCGTCCTGCGTGTGACGTCTGTTTTGCGGGCGACGGCAGTTTGGGGGTTGAGGCGGCAGGTCAGAGGAAAGCTCTGCAGGAGAGCAACGTGTCGGCCAAAAACAACGAGCAAAGTCAGAGGGACACGGGCGCCCGAACCAGCGACACACTCCACTCCAAAATTCACACCAGTTATTTTTTTGTATGAAAGCAAAATGCGTAAAAAGAGAAAAACAAAAATGAAAAGAGAGAGATCACGAAATGTCTCACCTCTGATTGTAAGGAGGGAGATTCTCCTTGAATTGAAGCCATTTGAAGCCACTTGTCAAAACTTGATGTCAGCCTTATGTGGATCTGTTTGTGTATTGGCATATTATCTTTTGATTATTGAAATTTTTATGATGGAGATTTTCTTTTATACCATCATTGTTATTGTCGAAGTACACCAATAAAACGAAACTTGTAAAGATGGACCTCCTCCCGTCTGCGTGTGTCGTCTCTAACGGTCTCTCTGCCTCCATGCAGCTGCCTGGAATTGCAGCGCGTTTACATTGTGGTCAGTGGCTGTGTTGAATGTGGCCGTGCTGCACACTGCGACGTGACTGCACGCGCATGCTTCCCCTTAAAAGACATTTAGCTTTCACTTCATTGCCTGAAGAGAAAAACCGAGCTCACATCAGGCCACAGTGAGGAGCTTAACCCGTTCACTTCCTGCTCACACCCGAGTGGAAACTCACACTTCTCACGAAATCAGCACTGCTTTTGATTTTGTTGGTTTTTTTTAGGTGGGGGGCTGCATTTTGTTTCCTGTCATTCTATTTATTACATTTGTAATTATTATTTCATCATCATTAATTTGCTTTGTATTTTATTGTTACTTATTTCATGTTTTTTTTAAATTTTGCCATCAATTTGTTTAAAATAATATTTTTGTCCTTTTTGCACCAACAATTTTTCGACATTGTTTTTTTTCTTCTAAATTTCTGTTCTAAAATACATAAATCTTATTAGAAGTAACAATGCGTGCTGCAGGTTCGACGATGAGCAGGAGCCTGCATGCGCAGTGATGTGTGACGCTCCAAAGATGTTGGCACAGGAAACATAGAAACGTTTGAACGCTCTAAAAATATCTCTGTGACGCTCCTTAATTGATTTACTCCGAAGTGCTTGCGTGAGCATGGAGGGGTTTAACACGCAGCGAGGCGATAGACACCATCACGTCCCCCTTTAAACACTCTCCCCTAAACAAACGCTTTATTGTCTGCGCCGGCGCCGGGCCTTCGCTCCATGTGTGCCACAGTTGCCAACGAAATTGCGAATAACTGGGGAGCAGATTTGAGTGCTTTCTTTTTATAGCCTTTCCATTTTCCGCTCTTGTCACTGTCACTACTGTTCTGACAGTGCACATCCGGGTGCGGGGAACAATGACGGTGCTTGTTTGGATCCCCCCAGCCTGTCGCCCGGCCAGCAAAATAAAGCGCAGAACGAGACGCTTTGACGAGAGGTCACTTAAGATTCATTGAATCAGAGCGGCTCCAGCCCTGTGGCGTTTAGCACATTAGCTGTGCATCTTCACTGGTTAACAGAAGTGACAGCTGATAATTTAATTACGCTCTCGGAAAAGGGAATTCTAAGTGGCAGGGATGGGAAACCAACACGGGACGTCGACGCATTCCACAGCGTTTGTGCACACGACCAAAAAAAGGAAGCTATAAAATCTCACTCGCCACAAACTAATCTGAACAAGTTCACTTTACATATTGCACCCATGTGCATGGTTGCGTGCGTGTGTGCGTGTGTGCGTTGGTTTGTAGTGGGGTGGCTGTTTGGCAGAGGCACAAGAGCCTGGCTGGAGGAGCCACATGTTAATGGAGCCGGGGAAACAGAAGGCTTTGGTATGCTAACAGGAGTGTCACTTGGCTGTCACACACACACACACACACACACACACACACACACACACACACACACACACACACACACACACACACAGAGGGCAGCTCTTAAGATCTCAAGAGTTGTCTTGGCATGTGTATACAACACACGGTGACGCACACGCACACACACAGACGCGCACACACTTTTGTTATTAATTCATCCTCATGCACCCCTGGAGTGTTGTGCCACTCACAGGCTTTGATATCATCTGTGGCGCCGTCGCCTTTGTCTGCTGCTTGTGTCTGTTTCACTTCTCCCCACAGAGCGTCTTGAACTGGAGTCTGCATCAGGAAACGACTGAATTTGGAGCCGTTGGTGGCGCAGAATGGTGCCACACTCACCAGCCACACTTCCTCTGTGCTCTTCATCCCCGTTCGTGTGTGTGTGTGTGTGTGTGTTCGTGCGTGGGAGCGACATGCGGGCGTGTGTGTGCCACTTCTAAACATAGAGGCACTGAGAAAGCAGGCATGCCCTTTAGCTCTCCTCAGCTCTGCGGCTCTCTGTGCACCTTCGATATGATATATGTGCTGACATCATGCATCTGAGGGCCTGCGCTCTCATCTCTGCTCAAATCAGACAACAGCAAAGCCTTATGGGATGCAACCTTTGTGCATGTGAGCGTGTGCTGCCTTGGGTGTGTGTGAAAACAAGCATCAGAGGATGAGACGGGCGCCAGCCCAGTGTGGCTGTCGCATGAATATGCAACATTCTTTGCTGTTACGTAACCGATCGTCGTGCTCCCAGGTACGGGAATCACCCACCATCGCAGCAACCTGCTCCTCCCGCTCTTCCTCCCATGCGCTCCCCTCACATCCTCCTCCTCCTCCTCCTCCTTCTTGTGCGTCTTCGTCAGGTCACCGACAGGACAGTCCTCAGTGTAGTGCGGCTTCCCAGGGGACAGTGGATGAGCCCAGCTGCAGTGGGGCCCTGGGGTTTCATCTCACACCGCTGCTGTTCGCCCTGCTTCAGCCCTCCCTGTTTGTGCTTCGGTAGCCGGGCCGTGGCGAGCGCTTTCACCCTCCCCTCTCGTGGCGAGCGTTTTCACCCTCCCCTCTCGTGGCGAGCGTTTTCACCCTCCCCTCTCGTGGCGAGCGTTTTCACCCTCCCCTCTCGTGGCTCGCTTCCACGGCCGAGTGAGGAGAGGGGCTGTAAACACATCTGCTTCCGCTTCGCACATTATTCACCCCCCCTTGACTTCTGTCGTGCCTCACGTCTCGGCGTCCATCCTTTGTGCCCCTGTCACGTCCGTGTCTCAGCCTGGGCTTCCCTCCACAGCCAGCGCGGCTCATTTCCTCAGCCCTCCTCCTGACGGCCACCACCACGCTCCTCCCTCCCCTGCTCTGAGTTTGACATTTCTCTGAACTCTCGCTGCGTTTCCCGTCTCCTGCTCGTCGTCGTCTCACTGCCGTCCTCTGAGTCTCCTCCTCATCCAGGCGCCGGGTCTCTCTCTCCCCACGCAGAGAGTCCAACCTCGTCCCTGCCTCTGACCTCCACCCTCTCTGACCCGCCTGGCGTTGCCCCTGCAGCAACTGTATTTTTATGTGTGGCCTGTGGGTTTCATTAGGCTGTGATTGCTCCGTCCTGTCCTGGTGTCTGGGAGATGTTGTCTTTACAGCTCTGCGCTGGTGCCACACAGAGGAGCTGCTGAAGGCGCACTAATGGTGCAAGGTCAACTGCTTAATGCAGCTCGTTTCACTCGGCTTCATTCATCGTCATGGGCTCTCGCCTCACCTTTGACTCTGCAGACGTTGATGTCGGGACTCTCCTCTAATGGCCCCTCCTCAGCATCACGTGACTGCAGCCGTGTGCGCTGGCCGTCCGTCCTGTTTCACCGTGCGTCCGCGTCGCTTCGGAGGGAAAGTTTGGGACGTGAAGTGATTCCCTGTGGGGGGGGGGAACCCAGCTCACCTCGCATGGTCCCACCTCGCGCTCCTGCACTTTATATGCAGCGCAGCAAAAACTAATCATACATTTCTGCTTCCCATTACATGCTGACAGTCAGTTAATCAGTGAAAGATGTCGCTGTCTCAAACTATGTGCTGATATCCTGTAAAAGCTGCAGACAGTGCAACCTGACGCCTGGCGGACTCATAATTCACAGTTTGTTTGCTGTCTTAAATCGGTGCCGACCGACACAAAAAGGAAGCGAGGAGCAGCTTTTTTTTCTGTTTATTGTGAATATTTTTAGGGTGAAGCGCGGCGCGGCTCCTCCGCCATGGACGTGGAGTTTGTGGTCGTCGTACTTTCTCGCCGTCTGGTCTAATTTAGGTGTTTTCTGTCTTTCTCTCCCCAATTCTCCACCGTCCTCCTGCACCACTGCTGCTGCTCCTTCCACTGAGGAGCAGAGACCTGAACAATGCAACGTTTTTGAAGATGCGTTTACAGATCATCACCACGCAGCAGGCCGCATGTCGGCAAGTTAATTTTTATTGCTGCCTTCAGGGCGTTGACATCAGTTATCTGCCTGTGAAAAGAAGATGGTTATTACGCCAGTGTTACATCAAATTTCATGACCCATCAGATTGTGTGAACTCATCAGGAATGCCGGCGTCGCCTCGCCGATGATATCGTCGCATAATTCATCTTTATGATTACTCCTGCTAGATTAGGGAGCGTCTGCGTGGAGGAGGCTGACGAGATAGTAGCGGGTGAGATGTGGAGATGGTTCCTCCTGCTGCGGCAGTGAGACGGGGACGGGCTGTGTGGTCGCTCTCTCTCCAGACACACTGGAGCTTGAAGTCCTGATTGCGGACACACAATGTGAAGAGTCTGAGAACTCAGTGCAACAGCTCAATCCAAGAGGATCCCTAAAGGAGTTCACGTTCATTAGTAGTTGAGTTTAGTAACTTTACAGTTTATAATTTTGGATTCTTTCCTTTTATTTCGTATATTTGTCAGTTATGTTGTTGAAAGAGAGAAGGAAACGTGACGGACGCTGCACGCCTACTGGTGAAACGTTGGAATAGATCAGCTGCAGTGAGGAGGCGCGCGGCCCGACCGCCTCACAGGCCCGAACTCGGCTGTGTTGATCCGAAACCGAGTCGTTTGCTCTTCAGGACGCGAGCGCTCGCGTCGGTCTGAAGGAAGTCTCCGTCACCCAAAGATTGCATGTTTCACAAAACCTCCTGGTCTCACCCGGCCGCCGCTCCCACGGGGGAGGGGGGGGGTGCTGGTTTCATTGGTCTGTCAGGGACAACGTCGTGCCGCGTGTTTCCACTGTCCCCCGATGGTGAACCCTGGAACTTCTGTGCAGCGCGGAGCAATGCGGCAGCCGGTCGCCACCAGCGTCACAGCACCACAGAGAAGCCACTTCTTAAAAAAAACGTGTCACAAAACGATGGAGAGCACCGAGTCAGCTACAGTGTCCAATCAGAGGACCAGGCGATAGTCCGCACCGGGGGGAGGGAGGGGGGAGGGGGGGGGCTTTGTCAGCAGAAACCCGTAGCAGCGTTTTCTTTAGTTTAGTTTTTTTCCTTTTCTAATACAAACAGCTTGACATCAACACAATGCAGTCACTCCATATAAGTTAAAAAATGTAAAAAGTCTAAACAAAACAATCATAATCAGAGAAAACTGAACGAATGCCCGATAGCACAGAGGTCTCAGAGGACAGCGCTGCCCGGCTCCACGGCCACAGGCGCCTCTTTGCATGTCTGCGTCTTTGTCTCCTCGCGTCGCGTCCTCCAGCTTCACTTAATGTCTGTTTGTGGAGCTGAAAGAGAAGCACAGGGAGTCACTGGGGCCTCGTGAGAAGCACACCGAGGTCTGGCCTGGAACAACAAACACCGGTGCTGTCGCCGCGCTGCTACTGGTCTCCGCTTTGGTTGGCCGCTCCCTGCTTGCTGCAGTCCTTCACCTCCCCCTTCAGCTGGGCCAGCTGCTGCGTGTGCGCCGCCAGGGTGCCGTTGACCTCGGCCAGGTAGGAGTCGGAGTACTTCTCCAGCTCGGCCCGGATCCTCTCCAGGTGCTCGGCCAGCTGGCTCAGGCCGCTGCACTGGCCCTCCACCTGGCTCACCCTGCTGCCCACGCTCTTCACCTCCTTCTTCGCCTCCGCCGCCGTGCTGCGGCAGCCCTGCAGCTCGCCCGACAACTGTCTCCTCAGGGCCGCCAGCTCCCCCTTCAGCTGCGCCAGGCGCCGCTCGCCGGCGCCCACCAGGGAGGCCTGGTGGCCGACCAGTTTGGTGATGCCGTGCACCTGGTCGATGAGCTGGTGCTCCCGCTGCTCCCAGGAGGCGTTGGCGTGCCCCACCTCGCTGGAGATGTAGTTGATGGAGTCCTTGAGGCCCTTCAGCGTCCGGTTCACCGAGTTGATGTTGACCTTCAGCAGGGTGATCTCGCCCTGGATGGCGCCCTCCGACTCCTCCTTGGCGATTCGGTAGAGCAGGTTCTGCAGGGTGCTGTTCAGGTGGTCCAGCTGGTCCGAGTGGGTGTCCAGGCGGTCGGTCATCTTCTTCTCCATCCCGTCGCACTCCTCGTCCACCTCGGTGCCTCTCACCCCCCCTGCTGGTGGGGTAGAGGGCGCACAGGAGGAGGTGCAGAGCAGCTCCAGGTCTACGATCTGCTTCTGGATCCCGTCCAGGTCTCCCTCCACTCTCCTCCTCACGGACTCGATCTCCGTCTCCAGCGCGGGGACCACCTGACCCTCCAGGAGCGCCGGGGCGGTGGCGTTGCTCAGCTCCTCCACGGCCACGAACACGCGCTCCTCCAGCGCCTTCAGCTTGTCCTCCAGCAGCGTCTTGAAGCCGTCCAGGCCGCCCGGGCGGCCCTCGCCGTCCAGCCCGCCGCTGGTGTCGTTGAGCCGGCCCTCGATGTCCACCAGGCGGGTCTCGATCAGGGTCTCGATGTGGATGCTTTGGTCGCTGAGGGCGGTCTGCAGCTGCCTCTGCGACTCAGTCAGACCCTTCACCGAGTCCTCCAACAGCAGCATGCGCACGGACAGGCTGTTCACCTGCAGCCGGGGAGAACCACGTCAGAGAGAGTGGAAACGTGGAACGACTCTGGAAAACAGACTTCAACACTTTGAGTCGTGTGTGTTGTGTGTGTCGTGTGTGTCGTGTGTGTCGTGGATGTCCCACCTGTCCACAGCAGCTCTCAGTCAGAGTGAGACCCTGAATCTGAGCCTGCAGCGAGCCCAGCTCCTCCCTGAGTCCCGTCTCTCTGCCGTCCAGCGACTGCTGCATCTGCTCCTGGCCGTCCATGTGCTCCCTGTGGCACTCCTTCTGCACCTCCCCGATCCTCCTGTCGCAGTGGGTCTCCATCCCCGTCAGGCGCCGCTCGAAGCCGTCCAGGATCTCCGTCCTCACGCCGACCAGCTTGGCGTCCAGGATTTCGTCCAGATTTCCGTCCTGCAGCCGCTTCAGGTGGTCATCGTGGTGCAACACCATCCCCTAAAGAGACAGAGAGAGAGAGGGGAGAGGGACAAAGGTTTCATACAGGGACACAGCAGACACTGCTTTGTACACGGGCGACTGCGCAGCACCTGAATCTCCTCCAGGATGTGCGTCTTGGCTCGCAGCTCGTCCTTCACTTCTGTCACTCTCCCCGCTAAGTCCACGAATCCAGTGAACGTTTCTCCGCCTCCCACTCCGTCAGGAGTCCCGTCTGGGATCACTCCGAAGCCCACCGTGGAGTCGGGCACGCGGGGGGGATTGGGCAGCAGGGACACCAGGATCTTGTTGGTGTCCTCGCGGAGGGACGTGCGCAGTCGCTCCTCCAGCCCGGCCACCACCCCGTTGAGGGTGTCCAGCCCCTGGGTGAGCCGGCGGAGGTCGTCCTCCATGCGGTCCAGACGTTCCCCGGTCACTCCTGAAACGCCAAACTTGTTTCCTGTTTGTGGAGGAACAAATAAAGGAGGTCTGTGAGTGTCGTGCACTTCCTCTGGCAGCAGCAGAGCTCATGAGCGTGTCAGTCTGTCACCAGTCCGGCGTCGGTCCTCACCGTAGTTTGGCTTCCCACCCCCAGAAGGCAGCTGTCCCGTGGGAATGGGTCTGTGGTCCGGCACCCCGGGGAAGGGTCTGCCTGGTTCGAGCTGGCCTCCTCCCGGCTTCTGGTCCACAGGGGGGCGCGGGCCGTGGGGGAAGCCCTTCAAGCCCGGCCGATGAGGCAGAGCAGCACCTTTGAAAGGCGGCATCATGGCGTCCGGCAGCGACGTGGGTCCATCGTAGCAGTTTTCTCCGGAGTAGCCGGGGCAGCACCTCCACTCCAGCTCGGTCACCGCCTTAAAGCCGATCTTGTACTTTGGTTTGTAGAAAGTTCTGTACCTGAGAGGTCACGGTGGAAAGCCCAGTTTAGTGTCCGTGTTCAAGGGCAAATCACACACACACACACATCAGGGTCCAACAAGGTGCTTTTGTTTCTGCTGGTTTAGAGCGCGGCCAGTGCTCGGGATGGGAAGACGGTGCAGAGCAGAGATAAAAGGATGAACTTGTTCGGGATGAGATTAAACACGGATGAGAGGAAGATTAGGAGATTAAGATGAAGCACAGTTTGAATGATGTGGCACCACGGGATTGGACCTGGATCTGCACCTAACCCCACCGCTGTCTGGTTAGAGCTGCGCTTCCTTTTGATTGTGATCAAATGTCCTCCCTGTTCTCACACACACACACACACACACACACACACGCACACACGCACACGCACACCTGTGTTTTGATGTGTAAATCCGCTTTCATTCCCTGTTTGTTGGTGCTTTTGAAAGGGAGCGTGAGGACGGCTCAGGAGGTGAAGGGTTAACAACTCACTGAGTCTTCAGTCTCACTTCTGTCTGAACAAGTGGTAAAACTTTTATTTTGTAGGATTTAAAAAGTGATAAGTTCACTGGAACTCGCTACAGAGAGAAAAAACACTAATGCAGGTAAATAGAAACTAATCAGTGCAGACTGAAAACTGGAAACATTAATTTATTATAATTTTTTTGTGTAAAAAAATGTGAACGTCAACTTTGAATATCAACAAATGTTCAGCTGAGAACATGCGCCACAGGAAATGACCATTGGGATGGTCTGACCACTAGAGGGCGCCCTTGACACAGGTTACATTCAACATCGTGCTCAACGATACAGAGAACTGGATACAGAGTTAGTTACTTCACCAACAAACTCGTGAAAACGCACTCACATCTTATCAGCTTCCAGGTTCGTAACAGTTTGTAGTTGTAGTTTAATAAAAACTCACATGACGACCGGACATTTCTGCCCCCAGATGCACTTGGTGGTGTACTCGGCCTTCACGTAGGTGGACACGCCGTCCTGCATGGTGCATGTGATGTTCTTGTGGACGACGTAGGCGCAGTGGTTTCTGCAGGAACAACGCGGAGACGTTACAGCGAACACGACAGGAACACGACAGGAACACAGAGACCTGCAGCAGCTGTGTGCTCTTCAGGGACGGCAGCAGTTTTCCTCTCACTCCATGCAAAAATCGCTCCATTCACGTCAGGCGACAGCGACAAACAATGGCCAAACGTCTGGAGCAGAGTGGTACCTGCAAACCTGTGAGTGTGATTTTTAATGACTTGTCAGAGTCAGTGTGAGTTTGTGTTGAAAAGAAAACAAAGGTTCACACTCAGAACAGTTTCAGGCATCGCTGACACACTGGAGTTGAGATTGTTTATTGTAAACAAACAATCATGATGCTCTTCAAAAAAGTCTCGATCCAGTTCGTGTTAACGCACCATTCGATTATCCAGGTGAATCTTTGCACTGTGTTGCTGTGGGTTTGTTACCACTGTAATCAGGAGTCTGATCTGATGACCAGGTCCTAAAGCTGATGAGTGAAGTCATAAACTGTGCTCACAGAGACTTGAACACATCGTGAAGCGTTGGGACGTTCCCAGAGAACAAAACATAATAACTCCCGTGCAACTAACTGCTTTGAACAGTTGTTGCATGACGTTGGAGCCGGACCCTCTCCTTACCCCCCTCCCACCCCACCCCCACCCCTCCCTTTCGCCTCGTTGCCAGTGCAGCTATAGCAACTGCTGAATGCTCCCCAGACCCCTGTGCAACACAGGAAATGATGAACTGCGCACTTTAGGCCCACATGTGAAGCATTTCTCACATTCAGAGGGGAGCGTTTAGCAACACATGCGGTGCTCAGCGTTGCTCCACAGCTGTTTCGGGACAAATAGAAGTGTTTTGGAGCAGCGGGGTGGGACACGGGGGCCGGGGACGCTCTGCATGCCAAGCCAACAGGTTCAGGGGGGCTAACGGACAGGACGGCCTGCGAGGGTCTGGGAGAAACCTCCGCGCTGCTGCTGCTGCTGCTGCTGCTGCTGCTGCTGCTGCTGCTGCTCCCTGGAAATCACCGTGTGTGCGGGCGTGTGTGTCACCACTCTCCTGGTGTTGACATATGTTAATGGCGGTGGAAGGAAAAGGGCAGGCGTCGGAGTGACAGAGCCCCTTTCATAGCCGCCCGACAACCTGCTGCCGGGTCATGCGCTCAGGAGGAAGTGCCAGTTATGACCCCGACTGATGTGGTACGGTGGGAGCACTTTCGACTCACGTGTGCAGTTCGCTGCAGAGGATTTTCTCCAGCGTGAGGAAAACACGGTCGTCTGGCCGGAGGGACGTACCAGATGCTGCCCGGGTGCACGAGACGAGGGCTGCCGGCACCGAGCCCACCACACCAAACGTTGCAGCGTCAAAGATCCCGGCGCCTCCAGCCATGCCGTGAAAACCTCGACCCAACGGGCTGACTCACGCGGTGCAGTAACGCTGCTAATGCTTTGCTTTCATGCTGTTTTCCCTCCTAACTCCCCACCTGCAGGCTCTTCTCTTTACCATCCCTCAGGGAGTCTGACTCTGATCCCTCCCTGTGCTGTCATCTGCTGCTCGCTACGGTTCTGACAGATCGCTGGCGCCAAGATAAACTACATGTAGAACCATGTGAGGCACGTGACACAAACACATCAGCT
>JAUESF010000050.1:8914951-8927338 GCA_032274765.1 Malacoctenus tetranemus
AAGATGCTAAAATGAAGGCAGTGAGTGATGAGAGTCGCTTCAGCAACAGGTTTCTCTCTCACACTCTTGTTTCTTCCAAGCAGCTTTCAATGATGTCTGCTCGAATACATGAAGAAAAGCAAGTAGCAAAAGGTTAAAAACAACGTAAAGTCACAGAGGATTCTTTAGATTCAGAGGAAATGAGGAAAATACCATTAATTTGTGTAGCATCAGTCTAAAACCTGCAGAGGTGTTCAGTGGGTGGAGCTTAAATCCAACTTAGCAGCTCAAACTGCTCAGTGTAACTTTACCATTTCCCTCCAAAGCAAACTGTCATGTCGCTACAAAGAAAAGTGTGATCACACTCAGAGTGGAAACACACTGGAGAGCAACAGAGACACGGCCCTGGACCCTTCAACCTGCCGCTTCTCACTGTGTGCAGGAAGAGCCTCGAACACCAGCAGTTAGAAAACACAGCTTTGCTTCTCCTCAGGCATTTCCCAAAGCACTTAATCTGCTTTCACTGAGCTGTCTGTGCCATTGAATTCAAAAAGTGTTCAAGGTTTGTTTCAACAATTGAACGCTATTGAATTAGCGCAGTGTATGGTGCTTTATGAGTACAGACAGGCCACACATACCAACAGGCTCACAACAACACAGGAAGAACGCAAAAGTAAAGTTTGGTCTAAAGTGAAATTAAAACTGTCTCTGTGGGTTTTGATGCGATGATGAGATCAGGGTTTTCTTCCTTAATCTAAATTTGAATCTAAAGTGTGGTGAAGTTATGAAGTCTATGAGCAGAGCCAACGTTTTGTTCTCGACAGTAGTCGGAGCCAAGTGTTTATTTTGAAAACAGAGTCTTGCTAACAGCCATTGTCTGGCCCTCAGAGTGGGGCTGACTAGACAGCCAGGTGGCTGGAGTGGGAAGCAAATAGCTGCACATCCCAGCAGAGCCCTCCCTCCCTCCCTCCCTCCGGTTCAGAGCTGGCCGTCCACACTTGGCCGCTCGCTTTCCCACACAGTCGCTGTATCACAGGACGTCTTCAGATGCTGAGTGATCAAACGGAAGGGAGAGACGTTCGTTTCAGCCCACGTTCACTGAAGGCAACAGGTTGGCTGACTGGCTGCGGAGGCTGCCGGGACTTTATTGGTGGGCTTTGTGACCCTTCTGGAGGAGGTCGGCTCCGTCGTCATCCTCCGCTGGACACCGAACACAAATGTACAACAGCAGCTTGTAACCTTTGACCTCCACTGCCGCGCTGACCTTTGACTCCTGAACTCTGTCTCATACGTCACTGAATGGTCCTCCGACCTGTCGCCAGTGATCAGTGAAGGCATCTGGCGACGACCAGCGGGGCAGTTGATTTTATACAATAAGGTGGATTCCCCTCTGATGCCTGTTTCAGCCCTTCTGGTTTGCGCTGCAGCAGAGCCGAGCAGATGCTGCAGTTTCCATTTCTGTGCCTTGTGGGACTGAGCTCAGCCTGTGAGTTATGGGACAAACGGCATGCTTTCCTTTGTCTTTTAAAACTCCTGCACGTGAGAACCTGTCAAGCACTAAAACGACAACCCACTGAAATGTTTAAATACATTTTCTTTGAAACGCTCTTTGCCTTGTGGCCAAGATATTGAATGAAAACACACTTCAGGAAGTCTGAACTCCCACAGCCGCAGTTTTACACACGGAAGAGTAAAAGCCTCGGCGCTATAAAGACGTGACAGGTACCGCTGGAGCTGCCTGCGATGTCACAGTCGGTGACTGGAGAGCCATATATTTCCTCACAGCGGCGAGTGGTTGCACCGAATGAAAGGAATGACTGTGAAATCGAATCACTCGCCTTGCTGCCAAAACATAGATAATAATTCAGCACGGGGACAAAAAGTCTGCGCCGCACCAACAGCTGAGAATTTTTAAATATGCCCCTGAAACGGAGGCACGTTTGGTCCACGTGACGCCGCGCTCGCTCCCAAACAGGAGTTCACATTAGCAAGCTGTGAAAACACACCAGCGAGATCCCTCGCAAAGCACACAAGAATACACACACACTCCTTTTGTGTGTGCGTGCGCGCTCGGACGCGCGCGTCCGTCCACACGTCGCAGCGCACGTGTTATTTTTAAGTCTCTATTTCCACTGACCAGTCGGGCCGACAACAACTGAGCTCATATGTCTGTGGTGGTGGTCTGACAGTGACAGGGACACATCCCCCGGGCCCACTGCGTCCAGAGTGGGTCAACAGCCCTGTAAACAATACAGTTGGACACACAGACACATGGAGCGGGGGGGGGGGGGGGGGGGGGGGCCGTAACAGCCACCAGCCACCAGCAGCAATTACTGCCTGCTTGTCACAACTGATCTTTCTGTGGAATATAAGGACGTGGGTTTTCTGGTGTCCCCGGGACTGAAGCCTGGAGCCGTATCGGGAATAAATCGCCCTGCAGCAACATAAATAAACCTCTTTGGCATCGCCGTCACACAGTAAACTCACACCACTGTCACATGACGGCTCACTCTCGCTTTAAAGAGCCACCTGATGAAAGGCGAGACGCAGCGCTGACGGTCGGGATTTCACGACCCCGTCGACATCGGTGAAGGAGATGAACTTCATTCAGTTTAAGGCTTGAAATTAACTCTGGAATTAAACTGTCCAACAATGAGTTTAAACCTGAGTTTAGTCAGTTTAAAGTTAGCTCTGTTGAAACAGGTGCCAGAGTTAATCCTGTGGCTTTGCAACATCGACACACCGTTTCCCAGAAGTCGATTATTAATGTTGATCAGTAAACATCAAGAGATGATTACAAAATCTGCAAATAGACATAATTTTTTCATTTCTTTATGTATGAATTAAAGTGAATTAAAGTGACTTAAAGTGAATTAAAGTGACACATAAAGAGGTAAATGTCGTCACTGTGCAGTGCACTGAAGCAGGAGCTTTAACGTATGTTCCAGAGCATCACAGCAGTGGATGGGGACAGTGACCTGATGTACTTCACTGAACTGCGAGGCTGCGTTAAGAGCGAGGGATGCTGAGCCGTCTGTTGAGTGGTGGTGCAGGCTGCATGGCAGACTGAGCAGGACGGGGCAATCAGCGGTCTTCTGTGGCAGTTTGAGTGAAGCAGCAGGTCGCTGGGGAGCTGTCCAAAGACATCACAGCTCTCACGGGAAGCCAAGCAAGAGAAGGAGGGAGGAGGAGGCAGGGAGGAGAAACCCAGAGAGCCGTGTTCACCCTCTCTCTGCCAGCTGCACCGTCACTGGAGGGTTTCCTCGCCACAACTTTATGACTTTTACACTGGGTTTGTCTTCTTTGACTTGTTAGCAGATTACCCAGTGAGATGCTCCTGCAGTGAGAGCTCCTGACTGATCACAGGCCGCCTTTGGAGACAGCCTCACCTCTCAGTGATGAAGCTCTCACTGAGATCTCACTGATTTTACTGCGTCGAGCCTTTTGGAGGATAGTTGTGCCACTCCCTTCTGCCAGAGGGTGCCCAGCTGTACTGTAAGTCTTGCCTCTAATTGACCCCCCCCCCCCCACACACACACACACACACACGGGATCAATACCCCTGTCATCCACTCAGCACCCCTCTGCGGCACCATAAAGACCATAATGACGGCTTTGTTTTTGTAATGCAGCGTGTCATTGTTGCTCGGCAGCGTCTCTGCCCGGCCACAGATGGTCGGAGGTGTGAACCACAGAGAAGAACCAGAAACTGAGACTTGGAGGACGGAGAACAACGGCGTCACATTCAGGGATCCCTCACGAGCCGACCCTCTAACTGCAACCATACTTCTGCGTCTCGCCGGTGACATGGCTTCCTCAGGGGGAATACAGTATGAGGTGGGTCCCGCTCTCGTGGAATGCTTTTAGAAATGGATACCCTCCACCTTGGAGAGAGGAACAACACGTGCGGCCGCAGCAGCGACACGTCCAGCGGGGAGCACTTACTTGTGACGAGTCATGGGCTTGTTTGGGGAGTGGTGAGGGTTGAATCCAGCCTTGTAGAGGTTGTATCTGTTTCCATAGAACGGGTTGACGGGGCCTCCGTAGAAAGTCCCTTTGCTGTCCACCACAGAGAGCAGGACTCCCCAGAGAAAGAGCCGAGGAATCAGTAGGCACGGCCTGGTCCACATCGTCTCTTCTTTAGATCAGTCTGAAAGGACTTCGATTAATTCCAGAGTCTCTGTGGAGAGTTGAAGGTGGTGGTCTCAGGGTCCTCGCTGTGTGCTGTCGTTGCTCCCGGCACACGTGAAGTCTCGTTGTCTTCAGAGGGCCCTGAAGGAGCCAGAGAGCCCGCGCAGCTGTGGCATCAGCAGCATCCCGTCCTGCACACCTTCAGCTTGCACTCTCACCAACATCTGAGCACCTCGGACGGAGCAGAGGCAGAAGCAGTGCTGCTGCAGAGGGAGGGCGAGAGGAGGAGGGCAAGGAAAACAACACAAAGGTGTGCTGGAGGAGGGGGAGAGGAGAGAGGGGAGAGCAGGACGGAGAAAAGGAGGAGGGAAGAGAGCGTGCTTCTAGGAAAGTTTCAAGTCCATACACACACTCACACACTCACACACACACACGCATGCAAGCACGAACGAGACCTGCTGACGAGGCTCGACCCTCCAAGTAATCTGCACTCTGCATGAGTGAGGGTGTGTGTGTGAGTGAGGAGCAGCGTACTGCTCTGCTGCCTCTGAAGGGGCCGGCAGACAGACGGCCCGGATTTGCATGTCCCACCCCAGCTCTGCTCCGGCTGCTCTGCACAAGAGGGTGGAGGTGGAGGTGGAGGGGGGAGGAGGGGGCGGAGGTGGGGGTTGGCGGGGGGGGGGACTGCTAATATCATCTGGTGCCTTGTTCTCGCTCTCTCTCTTTCTTGGACCTTCACAGATCTGCACAGATCTGCATACTAAAGCCGGGCTCCCAATCCCATTTAAAGGAGCGACTAAAAAGTTGGTGTAAACTCCCTCCTGAGTCTTTTCATCGTCCTCTCTGCTGGGTTTTTTCTCGCTCTCTCCTGAACAATCCGGGGATTTATCTCCTAAATCTCATCAACACATTTATTTCTTTACCCTCTCTTTCACTCCCTCCATCTGCCGGAGGAGCAGCTGTACTTCAAAGCGCGGCCCCAGCGTGCGCGGCCGCGGCCGGCTCAGACGCCGCCGCCGCCGCCGCGCCGGACACAATGGACCTCCTCCTTGCCTCGCCGCGGTCAGTCATTAAATACCCCGACGGCAGCTTCAGCGGCGATCCACACCCTGACCCCCCGCTCACGTCTGGCTGCGCGTCCGTGTGCTTGTTGAATTCATGCACAGCTGCCTCCTGTGTCTCCTCAGCGGAGCTTCCCTGGGACTCGCCTCAATCGGTTCAGTTGGCACAACAAGCCAGCGTCAGTGTTGCTGAATGAATGTTTGTTGAGCCAGAAGACGCTTCAGTGAGGCTTTTACGACGAGAGAGGCGATTGCTTCCAATTAGGGGCTGTTTTTAGTCTGCAGACTGAAACGATGAATTTTTAATGCCCCCCTTCGATTTGTTCCAGACGCATTATTAAATGAGAGGAGCAAATCAAGTCCCAGCTGAAAGTGAGTTGTGGATAGTTTACGGTGGCTCTTCTAGAGTTATATTTGACAGACTGACAAACTTTTAGCAATAAACCTGAGTGGAGGACAAGTTTGCCCAGAGGAGGTGTTGAACTCCAAGGAAATGATTGTTAACTTGGTGTTTCGCAGAAAGAGGAGCTTGGGTGTTTTTGTAGATGGTGAACGAAGACCCTGGGAGGAGCCCACTGTTTTATTTGTTATTAGAAATTCAGACAGAATCAAGACCTCAGATAAAATCGGTGGCTCGCGGCTCAGGTCGGCAGCAGGGCCTCTCGGCGCTGCGCTGAGAATAAAGCCTCAGAGGAAGTGGCCGGCGTGTGAATTGGGCCTCTCTGTTTGGACGGTCGGTTTGCTGCGTCCTCCTCACCTGTGTGCAGACCACGCACCATTTACCCGTCTGTGTTGACTCTTCATTTGCAGGTCAATGTGAAAGAGAAACACACAGCTTCATGGTATGCAGAGAGGCACTTCGTGGAAACGGAGGAGGCCCTTTGTGTTCTGCACGACGGAGGGGAAAGGATCATCGTCAGGGTCCCAAATGTTTCATCCTCACTGCTATAGTAGTATGATAGTAATAGTAACAGTAATAGTAATAGTAATAGCTCTCAGACTGTATGTTTGACGCTTCTCTTTCTATGCAGCCTGCAAGCTGCTCGTTCACAAACAGCCGTGAATACGCCAGACCCTGAACGTCACATTGGCCTCAGTTGAAGAGTTGATCAATAAAATCCTTCAGAAGCGTCTCTGAGTTATCGGTTCCCTGCCTCCTTTCATCCTCCTCCAGGTCTGGACTGATTGGAACCTGCTCACCACCACCGCTGCAGTTTTTCCCTTTGGTCTGCGCGCTCAGGAATCTGCAGGTCTGGACGCCGGCGTCTGGTTTCCGACCGAAGCTTCGTCCCGTCTCTCTGGACGCTGTCGCCTCAGAAGGAGCAGGGAGACATTGAGGAGGAAACTGCCCTGAATCGTTGTCCGTCCTGGCAGACGGCGCAGCACTCAAATACCATTTTTCACTAAAGATGACTGGCACAATTTCATCCAGATGTTTGTCCCAGCACATTGTCCAGATGTCAGTGACGGAGGGGGGAGAGTAGGGGAAATATCTGCCAAAGTGACTCGTGTTAGTTTAGGAGTTGATAATAAAAACAGAACCACTCAATACTGTAATAAACAAATAAACCAGCCTATAAATGTCAAACGAGAAGAGACGAAAAGAGTCTTGATTGAGCAACAACTGCAGCGCTCGACTCCTGAGCCAGAGACTCTGTTTGCTACTGGAGATTAATGACTTATTGGAGGCAGGAAGTGTTGACTGGCGTCTTCTGAATGTGAATGGACTCTGTCCGTCTCTTCTTTTGATTTCCTGACTTTTTTTTAAAGTTTAGCAGAGATTTTTTGGATTTTTATCTGCGCTGCTCCATCTGTAAGTACTCTGAGATAAGTATCCTTATCTGCTCTCCTTGACTGATTCCATACCCTGCATGAAATTTGTCCAACTCTTCTTTTTCTAAACCTGGGGCCTTTGTGAGCACCGGCGAAGAGAGAACCTGAGGACCTTCTGCTCAGAACAGGTCAGTCCCAGCGACGTCACAGGACACAGGTTCCTCATCTTTATGTAGTCTGGACTCAGGATAATGCGTCCTGTCCAAGTGACATACAGCCCGGGTCCACTGCTTCCTCCTGAGTGTCTGAAGGAAGCCATCAGCGGGGAGTTGCTGCGTACAGTCCAGCAGCGATGACAGCAGTTAATGAATCCACTTAAGTGAAACCGGACACCGCTCAATTAGATCCGTTTCGCTCACCCCTCCGTGAACCGTCCCCTCATTTGCCGTCAGTCTTTTCCAGGATTTCTGCAGGACACACTTTTATTAGATTTAGACACAGAGGCAACAGGCGCAGTGTGAACGCAGCAGAGCGGACGGACAGATTCCAGCGCGGTGACGTCAGCTCCTCAGCCGGCTGGACACTTGATCCTCTCCCACAGTAGTGACCCAGGAAGCAAACCAGTCTTCATGAAGCAGAGACCATGGGAGTGACTGGCACTGGTTTCCTCCCTCCCAGGCCGCGGCGTTGCAGAGTCGCACCAGTGCTCACAACACTCGTCCCGAACAGAGTCGGAGAGGCGGGAGTCGCCTCCAGACTTCTCCCTGCTAGAAATTAACATGTTATTAGTCCACTTGGTGAGTTAATCCCTCAGCGGCGTGACCCTCCATCACGTCCACCATAAAGTGCGCTCGTTAACATGTGACACCAGCAATAAAATCAGGCCCCCATCTCCACCAGTTCAGGATGAACGGTGATAAATTACCCGCTCTCCCCACTCTGCAGGCAGTAAAGGCCCACTGGTGGTTTTTCAACCAGAGTCGGAGGAAGCAGGCCGTGCTGGCCGGGGTGCGCTAGGATTTCACATGGCGTGCACGAAGAAACGGTCTCCACAGAAGGTTGACTGGGACTGGGAGAGAAGCACACACTGAAGCCCTAAAAACACATTTTCCACTTTCTCATGGAGCTTGTTACCGTGAATGATGACGTCCTACAAGTTCTCCGGGTTCTTCTACGAGTTTCCTGCTTCTTTCGTCTTTTTACGGCCCAGTTGGAAAAAGCTGAGGTCACAAACTGTGGACAAAGATAGTTTGGCTGTTACGGACCAAACTCTCAGAAACCACAGCCAGTTTCTCACATTATTAATACTGACCATTCAGTCACTCAACTGCATCATTTGAATAATACACATTTTCGCCTATTTTAACCTGTAAGTGCTTTTTTTGGCGCCACAGGAAGGTTTGAATTGAGACTTTGTGCATTTTTTGGAGTTGCTAAGTGTGCAGGTGTGTTTTTTTTCACAATACAACAAGTAGCTATTGTAAAGTTAGCCATTTAGGGCCCGCAAACAAGGAGACAAATGCAGTGTTTTCACAGGGGTCAAAGAGCCTTCCTGTGTTGGAAACAGCTCCTCTTTCTACAATGGAACCGGGAGGATATGAAGTCATAAAGCTGTAGGTGTGGGAGAGCAGTGACATTTCGAAGCGCACACATGAACGCACAACACTCAGCTTTTCCTCTCTTCCCCGCACGGTCACACGGCACGTCTCCGTGTCACTGTCACTCCACGTCAGGTATGCACCAGTGTTTACTCTCAGTCCAGGTCTTCGGATATCACAGAGAGGGACACAATGGGAGGCCTTATGTGCCTGAAACAGAGTGGCACCTCATTGAGGCAGCGGCGGTGGCAGCAGCAGCAGCGTCTTGGCCCTGGGATTGTGACAACTGTTGTTGCTGAGACAGAGCGCCAGTGTGAACTGGAGACGACCCATCGACTTCCTGGTGGTTTCATCTGGGCAGGATGAGAAAGCCCACGTTTGTGCGTCCACGTCTGAGCCTCTTTGTTTGGACTCCATTGTGACACTGAGTAGAAGTGGAGACGTTAGTCCAGTGAGCATAAGGACTCTCTGTGCCTCACGTTCACTCACAGTTACATGTTGTAACTACGTTGCTGGGCAATAATCTGAATATCAGATGAATTAAAACACAAATGATAATGTGTAAAACGTCATCGTCTATAATTTTTGGACAGAAAGACGTTGAAGTGCAAACTCGGGGTGAAACTGCACCTTCATGCTGCAGGACACCAGCAGTCAGGACTGTGCTTCACCCTCAGCCTGTCGCTGGGAGCAGCCGCGCTCCTTTTTCCATCAGATGTTGTTTGACAGACACAGTGTGATCCATTGTGTTCCTGTCACTGTGCTTATTTCTCCTGTGGTGAAAGTAGATGCTAATATTTACGCTCACGGGCTAAATTGATCATTGATGAATTTACCCACCATGTTGCTGTTGGCTCCGCACTGCGCTCGACTTCAAGCTAGCGTTGTGTGTTGTCAATCTGCTGTGTAAACACGACTGCTGCACGTCCAAAACTGACATAAATATTCCCTATCATATGTTGGAGCGCGTGGAGCCAGCGGCTGGACTCACAGTGAGTCGGACCGGCTCACTGACTGGCCGGGTTTTGCACTTTCTCCCTTTGCTTTTGTGGGTTTTCTGCAGCTAATCCAGTTCCTGCAGTCCTGATGTTTGGTGACGATAAACTGGCTGTTGGTAGGAATGCGTGTCTGTGAGTCGTGTCTCTGCGCTCCAGTCCAGAAACTTGAATGAGCCTCTTCTTTCTCTCTCCACCAACAGACTCTTTCTTCACGTTTCACTTTCAGGACAAATCAATTTCGGAGCCGCGAGTTGGAAAAGCAGCGTGCACGGCGCCGCACACGCTGCATACGCTAGTGTCCCTCCCACCAACAAGTGAACCAGTGTCGCCCGTCCAAAGCAGATTGGTTGATTCGATTTAGGAAATTCATACAGAAAGAATGCTGCTTCCTCCTTAACAAGGGGATTGCTATGAAATCACACCAGGCGTTCGGGAGGCTTTCCTCGGGTGGCCTCTCTTGGAAAATTGGTCTCAGAATCAATCTCGCCATCATTTCTCCAGCTTAATCTCTCCATCAGGTGAAACGTGATACGTGTTGACCCAGACATTCACAGGTTAACTGGAATCACTGCGTACTGACACACTTTATCTGACACGGCTTTTAATTGGCCGTCGTAATGTCACGACTCTCCAGCTGCAGATACGTGTGACAGCGGTGGCTGTATGAAGTCTGTGTGATTTATGCATCAGTCACATGGAGCATGAGCTCACCCCAGCGAGCGCGGCGTCTCAGCTCCGCCAAATGTGGTCGGTGCGACGCAGCGCTGCATCGGAGTTGTAATCAACGTTGGCGCTCCACGTTGCACCAACGCAGACACAGGCTCACATGTGCACGTTTTCCCTCCAGTGGGTACCAAAGACTGCATCCAGTCCACATCTGGTTTACATTATGGCCAGACCACCACCACCCAGCCCAGATTTATCATGAGACACACACACACGCGCGTGCTCGCACGTGCACGCGCACAAACACGTGGGACTGTTTCTTTCCAATCCTTCATCTTCGACGCACAGTGTCGTGCATCCTCGGGCCAGCAGAGTGACCCCATATTAATCTCTGGGGATGAAACATTACAGCATCTCGACCTACCGGTACTGTACATTAGCCTATAGACAGAAGTGCATGGACACTTTATGAGTGTCTGATGGGAGCGTGCATGCAAACACTTCGTGCTTTAATTGCTGGCTTTGTGCTTTATGGTAGATGCTGGTGGGGTCACTGGTCTGCAGAAAATATGAGGTGCGTTGGGATGAACACGTCCTCACAATGAGCCTCTTGTTTCTTCGGCAATGTGTTTCCCGTTGCACAGCAATTAAAGACAAGTTTACTGGCCGGGGCTGCTCGCTCGCTCTCTCTCTCTCTCTCTCTCTCTCTCTCTCTCTCTCTCTTTTTCTTTGCATGTGACGCAATCCTGCAGGTTTGCCCAGCTGAAGGCTGAGTGATGTGTGCGCACGTGCATGTGCACGCTGTGGGAGACACAGACACGCATGGGCTGGAGCGCGCGCGCGCGCACGTGCACGCACACGTCGGCACTCGGGTGAAGCCTAGCCAGAGTTGGCAGAAGGAAAACACTCCAGTTCATTGGTGCACAAGGCACGGCCTGTGTGTGCTACATGAGCGGAGCGCTCACAATGACAATAAATCCAGGTGAGTGACAGAAGCTGTGCAGCGAGGGCAAAGTCATCAATGTGTTGGTTCAGCAGTGACGTATCGAACACAGGTCTCTGTGTTCGACCCACACTTCACACTGGAAGAGGAAGGTTGGGGCTGTTGATGCTGATGTCAGCTTTTACCTCTGCAACATGTGGAAAAATACATGATTTATGCAGCCTGAAAGCACCGAACGTGTGGTTTGTGTAAGTGATCAAACTAAGTGTGAGAATATGTGCAGTTCCTCTCCTTCTTTTCCATGCAGTCATGCAATCATATATTTCCTCGCACACAATAATAAAACATTAGTTCCAGTGATCGTTTTCATAAATTGCCCTTAATAATGAAACGTCACAGTGAGCTTAGAGTTACAATGAAAGCAAATTACACAGTGTGAGTATATTGTGTGGTCAAATATTGTTGAGCCTCCGTCAGCCCGTATCCACGGCTGAGACTGGTATTCACTGTATGGACTGTGTGCTTCCACAGAGCACCGACCTGACCAGCCGGCATGTCTTATGATAGCACTGCAGGGTGTGTGAATGGGCATAACGTGCTCCATGTGTCCAAGATTGGAGCTTTTCTTTTTTCCTTCTCTCTCTCTCTCGCTCTCTGAAATCTCTCCAGCAGCAAAATAGACACACATGATGGAGACGGAGAGCGTTGTTATTTGGAGGCACTTGAAACGGGATTGTGGAGTATTTGGCTGACTCGGGGTCAGCAGGTTTAACGCTTTCACTCAGGGTGAAGTGGTTTGATGGGCTGCGGGCAGGTCGGACCTTCTTTGTTTCCACTTTTATCTAAATAGCAGGTTAGGTCCATTCATACATGCTTCTCTGATACATTAGATTCGGTTATCACTGAGGACAAACTAAATCAATCAAATATATGAGCGTCAATTGTGTTTCTGCTGATAAAGGCTCCTGTTACCCTCTCCTTATCTGTGGTGGAGGCTGAGGTGCACAATAGCAGCCTTGTGCTCTGTTTGTTTGCTTTCCTGTGACTTGTGGTGAAACAACAGAAATGGGCTAATCACTTTACAACATTGTGCGGTGTGTGTGCGTATTTGTGTGTGTGTATGCGTGCCTCCGTGTGAAATTGTATGCATTTGAATGCGTCCTTATTTTGTGTGTGTGTGTGTGTGTGTGTGTGTGTGTGTGTGTGTGTGTGTGTGTGTGTGTGTGTGTGTGTGTGTG
>JAUESF010000050.1:8965311-8976917 GCA_032274765.1 Malacoctenus tetranemus
AGAGAGCGAGAGAGAGAGAGAGAGAGAGAGAGAGAGAGAGAGAGAGAGAGAGAGAGAGAGAGAGAGAGAGAGAGAGACAGAGTTTGAGAAGGGCAGCGCCGAAAATAACCAGTGAATAGATTGATAGAACGATGGGAGAACACAGGGTCCAGCTCATTCATCACAGTCAGAAATAAACAGGCGCGCACACACACACACACACACACACACACACACACACACACACACAGAGTTGTACACCACTAATATACTGCTCATTATGTTTTCCACTTGACTGGCTCCAGTCCGGTCTCCCATAAATCCCGACGTTCTTCATATGTTCTCCTCCTGTCACAGACGACTGTGGTTCTAGCAGCACTGGTTCCCTTTCTGTCGATTCACCAGTTCATCACTGGAAGCGGTTCGTCCTCCTGCTGTGTGACTGAATATCCAAACATCTCTAACAACGATCCCTAGAAACACTTTGGAAGCTGCAACTCTTTGCTCAAACAGGCGCTAGCGCGCCACCTGGTGGAGGACAAGGAGAACGCGTCTCCTGACGGGCGATAAACAAAGATAAATGAGCAACAAAAAAACGCATGAAAATGTTTTCAGAATTGCCTTTTTTAATCAAATGAGTTTAGAGTTTAACAAAGTCACATCAGAGACAAACAATCAGGGAAATGTGAGTTTTTAAGTGATTCACTGCTTCACCGTCCCACAAGCCTCATTCATTAGTAAGAGCATTTTGTTTCACTTGTGATGATCCAAGCAGAGCCTCATGGAACAGAGTGAAGCTGTTTCTCTTCTACATTTGTGCGTTTTTACTGTTGAATCTGAATCAAGGAAGCTGATGAGAGTGTGAGTGTAAGTCAGAACAGATTCAGTGTGGCACTGTTCAGTGACTCAGGAAACTTCAACCCGTTAAAAACACAAGGAGACGGAACGTCAAGGTGGAAACCGCTGCGATTCATAATCCCGCCACCAGAGGGCACAGTCCGTTTGTGTAGAGAGCAGCAGCTCAGGCATCAGGCTGAGTCAACTCAAAGATCTCTGTCATTGACCAAACTCTTCTACACACTGGCAGAAAACTCAGACTCAGACAGACTCTGAAACGTCAGACAGGTGTAAAGTCTCGCCCTAACGCTGCTCCGGTGGTCTGTCGACATGTGTCTCAGCTGTATTCTCTATAACCATCACACACGTTCCAACCCACACCACTCACTTACTGTTGGACTGTGGCACTGCGGGGGGGAGGGGCTTCAGCCTTCTCCTGGAAACTGCCACAGACTCCTCAGGCGTCCCTCCGGCTGAACATCAACAGAGGGGCGTCAGTCCACCGTCACCCCTTCAGGCAGCTCCACCACCACGGGGGAACAGTCCTCCAGATCCACATCGAAGTCCCAGCGGAACTTCTTGGTCAGGTGCGCCTTGAACTTCTCCGCTCTCTTGCGCAGGGTGCCGTCGACGCCGGGTCCCGTGGCGAACTGGAAAAAGTCCTGTGGGGGACAGAAAGAAAAGGTTCATGCTGAGGACACAGAGAGACCATCTTCCAGCCTGTGCAGCAGCGAAGGCGTTCGTACTAACAGACGTGACACTCGTGTCGCGTTGGAAACCGCTCCGGCTCTCCCGGCAGCTCGCTTCGTGCGCCTACCTGCAGCGTGGAGGTGAGGAAGTTGCTCTGCGACACGATGTCGACGAAGAAGTCGGGGGGAATCTCTCCCAGCTGGTGGTAGAGGACGGCGATGAGCCCCAGGTAGAGCTCCTTGCGTTGCCGCATGGTCTCCTCAGAGCGACACAACAGAGCCAGGACGCGCTTCCAGTGCTCGAAGCCTTCGTACACGTCGCCCAGCAGGAAGCAGACGAACGCGAACTGCAGCTCGCCTGAGGGAGGAAGAGGTTCAACACGTGTCACTGCGGCTCCTCAACGATTGGTTAACTCTCCTGCTGACGTGCGAGTCGTACCCAGCAGGTTGAGGGGCTGCTGCTGATGGTGCTTCTCCAGGACGGTCTCCAGGGCGTAGCTCAGGTCCATGCTGCACTGGGTGATCTGGGCCGGCGTGGCCCCGGGGGGGTAGGTCCTCTCGGGGATGACGGAGAAGCGCAGCTCGGTGCCCTCGCGCACCTTCATGCGGGGGAGCCTGTCGAGCCCCTCCTTCATGCTCTGGCAGGCCGTGTCGTTCCTGGGGTGGTCAGCCCGGTCCTTGGTGTGCGTCAGCTGCAGCTCGGGGACAACGTCACTGAAGGCGCATATCCGCCCTGACAGCGGCTGCAGGCTATTGGCCAGCTCCTCACTGATCCGATCGGTGAGCGACACCCACTTCCTCATCACCTCGTAGGGATAGGGGCCCAGGTACGGATCCAGCTCCTGCAGGTTGGCCCGCACCCGGCTCACCTCCTCCTCGTTCTTGGACTCTGAGAAGTCCAGGTCTTCCTCCTTGGGGTCCCATTTGGCCAGGAGGACGTCTCTGGGCTTCAGGGTGAGGAACAGGCTCGTCTTGGGCCCGATTTCGGAGCCACAGCTCGGCGAGTTGACGGAGGAGTAATGGAGAAGGTGCAGGCCCGGGGGGATCATCTTCACGCCCCTGAAGCGCGGACCCACCTGCCAGCTCTTGCAGTCGAGCCCGAGCTCCGTGCCCTTCGGGACCCCCAGCAGCACCAGGGTGGCGCCCTCTTCGAACAGCCTCCGCGCAACATCCGGATCCATGTCCACGCTGCTGCCGCTGCTGGCGGCCATGTCCTCACCCTCAGCTCACTTCAACACACACAACCAAACCGCCCACGGGAACTCAAGTCTGCTCTCACCCGTCCAGCGACACTCTCCACGTGGACACAGATCCTGTAAACAACCGTGACAGTGAGCTCGGAGCGAAGCTGCTGCTTCAGAGCCGCGCTGAAGCCTCTGCGGGAAACCGAACGGGCGCGTTCACGTCACACACGCACGAACCGGAGAGTCACACTCCACCTGAACGGACGTTGGAGCAGAAGCGACAAACGGCGGCGCGTCTCCCCGGTGACGGTCCAGCAGCGCGGCTGTTTCCAGTCGTACGGGTTACGTTGGCTGGATCCAGTGTAACGGCTGTGTTGGTCCCACTAGAAACAAGGCAGACAGAAGCGTTCCGGTGTACAATGTTGGTTCCCAACGTGCTTCGAGATACTTCGAAATACGTAGTTAAAAAAAAAAACAAAATAAAAACACTACATTAAATCACATCAACGAAATAAAGCAACACATGTCCCCAGCCTGCGGAATGATCACGATATGCAAGAAAAATATCAAATATCCCCATAAAAACGACAGTTGTTTGTATTTTTAACTTTTGTAAATATTTGTTTTTTTTATTAGACACAACAACAGCATGGAACGTTTCAAGAAGAGATCCATTCATCCATAAATCCTTTTATTTATTTGTTTTCATCCAAAATGATCAAGTAAATGCATTTTTCTGCTGAGATCCATTTTCCTTGAAAAAACAGTTGTATTTTTTTTTTTACAGCATCACTGTAAGAAAACAAAACGATGCTGTGATACATATTGTTTTAGGTGTACAAAAGTAATAACCGTGATAAAGTTCATGTGTAAAAAGGGCCTATTTTCAGATGGTGTGAATGTAATGTAGGTATCGTCGTAGCTTATCTGTGGTTTCTGGATGGATGAGAACTAGGACGGAAGTCCGCTGTTGATTTTGGTGTGAACGCTGAGAACTAACAACAAGTTGACATAGTTCTGCATTGGACAGGGACATGAACACAGCTGGTAAATTATATTTTTGCAGATTCAGTCGATATCTTCATTGTCAGGTAGCACATATTCAGAGAGCCCAGCGTGCACAGGTAGTTCCTATTATGAGAGCAAATAGACACTGTGAAGCTTCTGCCAACAGACAATCAGCGCCTTGATTGCTTTGATTAACTTGATCTTCCTCCTCCTCTTCTTCCCTCGCATTTTCTGGACGGCTGAGCAAAAGTTTCTCTTCCTCTATAACGCACAAGAGAACAGAACAGCTCACTCACAAACCCTTTGGTCTCCAGCTTAACGTGACTGCAGTCCAGGGACATTTGGGAGCTGCAGCTTCGTTTGTCATCTGCTTACCAAGTAGTCAGGGTTGCAGTTCTGAGCTATGAGCTGCTCCATTTGTGCCACCGGCTTCTCCAGGTCAGACTGCTGCTTCCCACTCGACTGGCATCGCACCTGCTTCGCCTTGCTGTAGATTGAGACCAGGATACGGTGCGCCTTGACAGAGCAGCGTTCCCCATGACACAAACAGAAAGTGATCACAACATTAAATCAGGTCAAAAACATTTCTCTAAGTAGACACTCTAGTTTCTGTTTGTCACATTGCGACCTAACATTTTAAAAGACAACTGGACTTGATGAGGCGCCTAAAGACTTTTAGGTTCATGTCAGGGGACAGCTTCAGGCTGTCTCTCCGGACCTAGATCGAGAGGGAAGAATGAGTGAGATCAACACCAAATTGCTTGTACAAGGGCACCCTGCTCGGACACTCCTGCAGAGACACCAACGTGTGCACTACAGAGTCTCGCAACAGAGAGCGCCGATCAGGTCCTTGTTCATTTATTTATAGTTGTTTATAGTTGTGCAAGGTTACATGGGTGTGCACGCAGGCACATGGGTCTGTGTGAAACAAGATTGTTATGGTGAGTGTGTGGTGTTGGGTGCAGTCTGTGTGAAACAAAATTATGTCTCTCACGCTGGGACAAGAGATGCAGTTTTCTACTAACAGTTCATCAGTTCTTACGTTGAGTTTTTAAGACCAAAATTACACAAACGTTTGGTAAAACAGCTTCAGAGCTTTGGATCACTTTGCATCCTTGAAGAGAACCAGGGATGTGACCTGGGTGACTCGGTCTGAGCTGCAATGACGTGTGAAGCATCGTCTGCTTAATGGAAGCCAGTAAAAACTGTGCGGTGTGGTTTACCTTCCCTGAAGGACAAGCGTCTCTCTCCTTGGAGTGATTAAAAGCACCAGTCAGATTCTACAAGGAAACAGCAAAACATGGGACTCAGCCTCCCTCTCTATTAATGGTGAAATGCTCCTTATTTCCGCTCCAAAACAACAAACACATGAGGGCAGTCTTTATTCATGAACATCTCCCAGATTTGGGAACAATGCCACAAAATGTAATTCACACTTTTAGCATCACACAGAAAAAATGGACGAAGTGCAAAATGACATTTGGAAAAAAAGAAAAAAGCAACACAGTCACAAATATATACAACAAACAGAAAAACAAACGACACAACCTGCTGAATGTTTGAGAAGTGACTGTGTGAGTGTGAAGCAGCAGTGGTGTCCTACCAGGTTCTGCAGGTCGATGAGGATGACCCCTCTGTAGGAGCCCAGGATCTTTCTGTAGTCACATCGACGTTTGCCGACAGATGTGGCGAGCAGGAGGACCAGCAGGGCACTCCGGAAAAGAGCTCCGGTCACACACTGCCACAGACCACACACAGTTGCACCCAGATGCATGAAAAACACCCTCCACGGTTTACACGAGAAAATCAGCCCGGTGCGTTAAAGCATCTGCGTCCACATGTTTCGCACCACTCGAGTAAATTTGCGTGTTTCTCATTAAGAAGCAGCGCGAGGCTTCTGGAGCTGGAACCTTCGGCTCAATCCGCCGCGTAAATACGCAGGAGAAGCGCACTCACCATTTATCATGTTCTTTGGTGGGATCCTCACACGAGTAACTCCATCTCTGTCAGTGACAGGAAGATCCGTGGGATCGCTCCTCATCCCACCGCGCTCATCGCAACCAAACTCCGTTTTCCTTTTTTTTTTTGGTGCAGTTTAAAAAAGATCGAGACAAACTGAGGTTCCCGGAGGAGAAGCGAGCAGCAGTGACCGGAGAAACAACACCGTTTGTTGGAGCTTTGTTGGATAAAGGAGGAGCGACAACCATTCAAACCCTGGAAAACATCATCTCACGGGTTCAATCAATCACGTCGGTCCCTCGCTGGAGCCCATGGCGCGGTCACGGCGCAGGGACCGGCGATAAAGGACTGAACCGAAACGACGTGTTCGGGTTTGGACCCGTTTGTTGGACCATGTGTAAGACTTGAAGGTGCAGAAAATAGTTAGATTGTTCTATATGAGCGTGATGGGCAGCGACAGACACTTCTGCTGTGGTTGGCAGAGAACATCTACAGACGGCTGTGTCCCACTGAGCCACACGACTTTGATTGAGAAACCGAATCGATACAGGAGCAGGTCGGTCCCACCACTGACACCCCTCCACCTGGACACTTTGATCTTTCAGGGGGACGTCAAGGCCCCCCCCCAGTCAGCTGGGTGACACTGTCTCTGTCATGTTCAATGGACAGACTGGAGGACCCACAGAAAGGGACTCAGTGCAGCACATGTGATCTCACACCAGTGAACTCCTATATGTCCTCCCACTGGTGGAGGAGCTCCTCGTCGCTGGTCACCAATGCCACTGGTGAGCTGTCACGTTGCTTCATTAGCTTCAGAAACTTATTCACCTCAACTGCAGAGTAAAGAGAGTTGATTTTTACACCTGAAGAGCAGTAAATATTTAAAACAGTGTTTGGGTGTGTTAGAGAAACTCATCATAAATGCATTTCTGGCCTACACGCTTCACACAACAACAGAGCACTTGAATTTTAACACAGTTACTCCTGTGTGTCTCAACGGCAGAAAAACACACAGGGAGGATGGGGACCTCATATGTTCCGCTAGAATGGCCAACACCTTGATAGACTGCACACCAAACACCTTGTTGGCTTAAAGCGAGTGGAGTTTAAAAGCAGAAATCTGCGCAGGAATCTGACATGTGTTCCCCCAGAGGTCAGCATGTAGGAGTCCAGAGATTATATACTGTGCTTTCCGGGCCAGGAGGATCCCGCCTTCCCTAACGAATGTGTTGTCTGTATGTCCATATTTGGTGTTAAAGTTAAAGTGCTCTGTGTTGTTTTGTGAAGCGTGGAGGCCAGAAATTCATCGATGATGAGTTTCTCAAACAGGTGAACGCCCAACGTGTGGGGAGGTTTCTTACACAAGGCTGAATTTTATAGCTTCCTAACCAGGACAGTGAACTTGTTCTGTTTGCAGTCTCCACCATCACCAAACAGTCTGCCGCTCCACTTTCCCTCCACCGTCATGGACCGCTGAAGCTGGATCTCCGATTTCACCCAGCTCCAGTCCCGTCAGGTCCAGGAACCTGACGGGACTGGAGCGTATCGCCTGCTGTCGTCCTTCCACTCTGGTTGGTCAGACTCGATTTCTTTCCTGGGTTTTTTTCCAGGTCAGATTTGACATGAAGGTTGAGGTGCGACTTAGTGGAGTCTGAACTCAGGGCGCTGCTCTGAAACATCTGGAGCCGTCCAGCGAGAGGAGTAAACATCACCGACTGACTGGCTGCAAGCAAGCTTTCAACCTGACAGTTTATTTACACTGTGAAAAAAGCTGATCAGAAAAGGTCAAAGCAAAAGAACCGTCACAGTTTTTGGGATGAAAACAAGCAAACCAATTGTTTCAAGAAGAGTCCGAGTTCAAATCCACGTGAAACTGGAACGACCGTGCTCTGCTTTGGAAGTCTGTTTTTATTTTAGCGCTAATAAAAACATCCCTTTCATTTGTTTATCTTGTTCTACAGCGGAAAAGACTTGAAATGAGATTTTACAACCAATCAGCAAAAAAAAAAACACAACAAAACAAAACAGAAACAGAAACGTCCAAGTGAAACTTGGACGTTTTACTTCACGAGATAAAAAGACGAATTCGAGACTGAGTGGGTTAAAAACGTCCTGAAGCGGCTACGCTCAGACTTCATCAGCTGACTGACCACAAGAAAATCAACAACAAAACGTTGTCATTTGCTGCCCAAAGTGTCCAAACTGCACAGCTTCTTGTCCTACTTTGACATCATCTTTTTCCTGTTGATAACAACAAAATATTTCTTTTCATAGAATAAAAATGAGACGTGAAAAAGTCGGATCTTGTATCTGACACAGATGAGCGACTCCTGTGTGCTGGGCGATCGTGCCCCGAGCTGCTGCCTGCAGGACCGCTGCCTGCCGCGGCGATCCGGGCGCTTCACAGTCTCAGAAGGTGTTTTTGATCTTGCTGGCGACCTGCATCAGGATCTCTCCCGTCTTCTTCTGCCAGTTCAGGACGTGTTTGGACTCGGCGCACCACAGCTCGCCGTGACGCGGCTCCGCGTTCTCGCAGCGCTTTCGCACCTCTTCCTGCTGCTCCTGAAGGACGCCGAGCAGCCGCGTTAGAGACCAGCCAAGTGACAGCTGCACTATTTAGGCGAGCAATTACAAGCTAATGCGTTGCCACTACAACCAAACACTGAGTGGGTTACCTCTGTGCCGTGCTGGAGCTCAAACTTATAGAAGAGAGCCCAGGCGTCTCCCAGATCGGGCTCGATCTTCACCGTCCTGAGAAACCACTCCCGGGCTTTGGTGATCTTCCGCTCGCTCCAGAACAACCTGAAATGTCCAAATGATCTCTGTGTTACACCACATTGTTAAACCACTCTGGGAAGAACTCTCTTTATAAGATTTGATTAGAAAAAGGGTGTAAAACGGTGAAAGAGAGGCCGTCGTACTTGGCAACAGCGAGCAGGACGTGTGGATCGTGTTCACACTTCTTCAGCGCGTCCACGCTCTTCGTCTTCCTCTGAGGTCTGGCCTCCAGGAACACCGCCTCCGCCCAAAGGATGCCTTCCAAAAGAGGAGACGCTACGACTTAGAAACTTTGACCATCTGATGCTAACTGCTGCTGTGGCTCTGAGACTCAGATCATCTGTGACAGGAGAAGGTCTGCCACTCTGAAACGACTCAACAGCCTGGAATCCATCTCCTGCTGTCTGATGATGAAGTGCATTCAGAGAGTTAAGCACTGACCTGAGTTCGGACACTCCTGCAGCGCTTTGGCCATCAGCGTGTTGGAGATGTTTTTCAGTCCCGCCCGAAACTCCAGCCTGACGGACTCCAGCCTGGTGAAACCATCCGCAAGAGGTTGTAGGAGAAATGCATGGTTTCTGGGGTTCAGGCAGCAGCACGCCTCTCATCCCTCACACCTCCAGAACGAATCACACAGAATAAAGCAACACGTGCGCTCATGATTGTGTGGGTTTTGTACCATAGTTCGGGATTCTGAGGGTTCTTGAGTCGAGCCTTCTCCAGGATGGCTCTGGCTCTGGTCAGCTGTCCAACTCTTTCCTCAAGCCGAGACATCAGCAGCCACAAGGCCCCCGAGTGAGGACACTTCTTCAACTACGGCCAAAGAAAGTTCGTCACTGGTTGAGGGAAAGAAACTTTAAAACACACAGCAGAGCCCAGACGTGTGTGCCGTCTCACCCCTTGGTTGTACGCCTCTCTGGCCTTGTCCATGTTCTCACACTGCTCCTCAATCTGGCCTCGCATCATCCACAGCTTGGGGAAGTCCTCGTAGTGTTTCAGGGCCTCGGTGCACAGCTCTTGGGCAGCTTCGATGTTCCCCAGCACCCACTCCAGCTTCACCGACTTCATGAACACCTGTGACCATCGCAGCATGAGAGGTGTTCAAACAGACGGTGCTTGAAGAGCAAGAGAAGTCCCTCTGACATTCCTTATACCACATATAACGTAGGACAGTGCGAGCGCCTTTATTCTCACTAAATTTGAAAATTCCTGCTACATTCTCGATTTGCAGTTATCGTAAAGTCTCGAAATTTCAGTTGATCAAAAGCATGAAAAGACATTCATACTTATTTTTATATTATGAGGCCATTTCAAGGCTCTGAGTGCCTCCTGTCTACAGTCTGCAGGCTCTGCACTGAGACAGCATAAAGAAAAGAACCCGTCAGTGAATCGTGGTATCGGTGCTCTGTGGTGGTCACAGTCTGAGTCAGCGTTCTGGCTCCAGTCGTAGGAAATCAGCCTTCGCCTCTAAAACTACAGGAGTTCAGGCCGACTGCCGCCTTTCAAGCTCCAACTGATAAAATCAACCTCAGCTCCCGGGAACTTGAATCGACGCTCAGACCAAGTCTGTTCACTTCGCCCCAAATCTTCGACTGTTTCACTCGCGCCACAAGATTTCTTTATCTGACAGGACGATCGGTGAAATCCACATGAAAGCAGGCCGGCTGAGTCGTACCTGACAGGCCACACTGCAGATAAAGGCAGCGCAGGCCGATCAGTTGATAGACACACGAGATGATTTAAGAGCACCGATGACGGCGTCTGTCAGCTCGAGTGTTTCTGACGGTTTTGAGCGTAGCAGCTTTACAAGCCTAGACCTGAGAGGAGCTGAAGGTAGAAACCAAAAGGAGGACCATCAAAGAGCAGCTCGGTCATGAGCAGCGCTGAGAAGATAATACAGCCCATCAACAAGCCCCCCCCCTCCGAAACATGAGTCAGAGCTCCAGTAGATAAACATTACTCAACCAAATCAAACCAGCTCAGGTAACGCAGGTCGTTTAAGGACACACTGAGACGGATAGGAAACAGAAGGGGAAACAAACTTCACTGATTTCTTGAAAACAAGGTTTGATTTGTTCAATTTCTTTGAAATATTTGTGTCGTCTTTGTTTTTACAGTTTTATTATTCAAGAATTTGATGTAATTAAAAAAAAGGCAGTATTTTTTTTCAACCTGCTTTGACCCAAAGTTCATGATCTCCTCATCATGTTGTGTTCTGATCATTTTTAGGGAAATAAGAAGCTGATATGAGCTTGAACAGAGACCCCCCCCCCTCCCTCCTGCTCCCACACTCACCCTGGCCGTTGGTGCACTGCTGCGGGCCTTCGCCAACAGGCGACGGGCTCGTTCGTACTCATTGTTTTCAGACTCCAGTTTGACAGCGGCGAGCCAGATCTCCTCGCTGTTGGGGTTCGCCTGAAGAAAGCAAAGAGGAGAGGGAAGGATGAGCGTCGCTCACCAACCACGACAGTGCAGAGTTCAGCTCAGACGTCAGGTTTTCACCTGGAAGGCGAGCGCCAGGATGCTTCTGGCGGCCGGCACGTCCTCAGCCAGCCACTTGGACTTCGCACCCATGAGCCACAGCACCTCTGCTTTGGGACAGTGAGCCACGGCCCTCTGAAGGAGAGCCTCCAGAGACTCCCTGAGGCACGACGACACCATGGAGACATGAACGGGAGGCACAAAGTGACGGTTATCGAGCACACGAAAGGTAAAGAAGCTAAAGTATGAATCTCACAGATTTAGTCAAACATCGACTGAAAAAGTTATTAAGTGTCTCTTATTCCTCAATGAACTTAAGTCATTTTTGAAAAAGGCCAATGTTTGTCATTTGTTCCTAAAGAAAAGAATAAATAAATCAATCAATCAATCAATCAATCAATAAATAATAGATAATGATAATAGATAATTAGGAGAAACGTTTCTTTTTATGAAATATAACAATTTTGAGATAATGTAAAAAAACAAATTCCTCAAAATACAAAAGACTTGAAATTTTTCAGAAACTATAAAATGCCTCAGCTCAGATGTTTACATTTAATTGAGGGCAAATAAACACACAGTTTGTATGATAACGTGATTGCAATGCATCGGTGTAGTGGCTGATCAGAAACAAAGGCGGCTCACCTGGTGCCGTGGTTCTTCTCAAAGTACGCCGCTCTGAGCCAGACGC
>JAUESF010000050.1:9093536-9116523 GCA_032274765.1 Malacoctenus tetranemus
CACACACACACACACACACACACACACACACACACACACACACACACACACACACACACACACACACACTGAAGAAGGTTGGAAAGACTCAAACACAAACCAGCACCTTTTCTCTGCTCAGATACCACACAAATATGGACTCGGCAACCTTATGTTGACTGGCCCTGACCGCAGAAACACTGTGTGGAGCACAGAACGGTTTCTCCCACTAATACTGCATAACATCTGACCTGTGAGCTTCTGCCAATATTTGGATCCCTGTTTAATATTATTACTGAGGCATAAAACCATCATTTTCCCTGGAACTAGTTCCCTTCTTTTGCTATAAGTATCAGACCTGACCCCATGGAATTGATGGCGACACTCTAATTAATGGATGGAGTTTTTATTTGACGCTTTCAAAAAAAAAAAAAGAAACGTGTGTGTGTGTGTGCGTGCGTGGCGTCTCTCCGTGTGTGCGTGTTTCTGATGAACATTATTCGGCTTTGTAGAGTTTTGTAATCCAGCCATGGACTCAGGCTAGAGTGCTAAAGTGCTGCTAACAAGGCCTGTTTAACATTCTCTCCCCTGCTCAACATACAATTATTCCACTTCGCTGCCATTAACATGTACAGTAGGACTGGGCTTTTAATTGGCCTGATATGACTAATGCCAGATCAACTTGGATTTGCTAATTAGTTTTTGCTTTAAAAGTGCCATCAGGACATGAAATATTCATTGATGTGAGGTGGAGCGAGGACTGTGGGTGGTATTAGTGGGATATTAGTGGTATAGGCAGGCTGCTCAAATGTGCTGGGAGAAGAGATTGAACCTACATTGGCCTGTTGTGGTCGGTTATTCATACTTTGGGTGAGGTGTTAGTTTTTCGTCATAATTTTAGACACCCACACGCACAAAGAGACACACGCACACACTCATCGCGCTCATGCACACACCACCTCCTTTCTCAGCCTCGCGAGGCCACCTCTTCTTCTCCAACCCCCACCTCCTCCTTCCTCTTTCTCTCTCCGTCTCCCTCGCTCTCACCTCCCCCCGTGCCCTTCTCCCCCATCCCATTATTTCATCTGTTATTTTTTTCTCCCCCCCCCCCCTCCTGCCTTCTCATCTCACATCCTTTTTTTCTCTCCTCACCTTTTCCACGTTCCTTTACTTCACCCCAGCCTTCGCCCTCCCCGCGCTCCCCGCTCCGTCCCAGCTGTCTCTCCCACCGGCTCCCTCTCTCTCTCTCTCTCTCTCTCTCTCTCTCTCTCTCCCGCCCTCTCCCTCTCTTTTTTCTCCAGGCCCCCTCGTTCTCCTCCTCCACCCTCTCCCTCTCCGCTTCATCCTCTTCCTCCACCTTCTCCTTTTCTTTTTTCCTCCCACTCCTTAATCTTCCACCTCTCCTCCTCCTTCCTGCTCCTCCTCCTCCGCCTCCTCCTCCTCCACCACCCCCTCCTCTGCTGTAAGTGGGCCAGGTGCCTCCTGTGGCCTCCCCTACTCCATTTCTCATTTTTACCCTTCCTCTACTCCTTCGCTCATTTTTACCCTCTCGCTGTTCCCTTTCTCATTTTTATCCTTCCCCATGACCCCGGCTCATATTTATACATCCCTTTAATGCAACAGTTCACAACACAGGCAGGGTCAAGCTTTCTCCTAAAAATACAAACATTTTCTCGGCCCGATGCCGTTGTAGCTGTCAGAATGAGCCGGCCAACTCAGAATAAGTTTTCTGTTAGGTTAGAAAGGGGTTATTTGGATTTGGGAGCGTATTATGAAAGCTCTTTCAGCGCTAAAAAACGCTCCTTTGTGTATGATTACGTGAACTTGGTGAGAAATGTGGAGCGCTGTCATTGTTGCCGGACATTTTATGAGCTCTTTTGTGTCGCTTTAGTTCCCTTTATGAACAGGAGAGGTGAAGCCAATCCAAACGCAAACAGAAGTGAGTAGGTTCACATCCCCTTTTCGGTGGCAAGGGGCAATTCCCCCCCCCTCCCAAAAAAGGCCCCCGAACTGCTTTTCCCAACGTTACACTTGAGTCAAACTCGTTTCAGCAAGCGTCCACGTTTCTATGTTGAAGTGAGTCGGATTCACAGTGAAATGTGACTTTCTTCGCTCGGTTCCTGATTCAGAGAACCTAAACTGCCAGCAGGAAATTCATTTTTTTGCCTCGTGCCGTTCTCTCTCTATTTTCTTTTTCCCCCACTCTTCCTCTTTTCACTCATTGTCATTCTGTCTGCCTTTGTCTCCGGCTGCCTCTTACCCGTGCCCTCTTCGTTTTACTCTCTCTTTTTCACCCCCGCACCCCTCTCTCCCTCCCTCCCTCCCTCCCTCCCTCCATCCATCCTGTCTTCTATCTCACCTCCCCCCTCCTGGTTGTTTTGGTGTGTGCGCTGGTGTGTCACGAAGGGGGTGGCAGTTGATTGGTGGTTGGTGGTTTGGACAGACACCTGATACTGGCACTGCCTCACAATGTGGGAATGTGTGACTTCTTCAAAATTAGGTTTTCCGAAGTGGGTGTTGTCCTGTGCGATGGCGAGCGCCATCATGGGAGTTTACACAGTGGTCCTTTTGTCTCTCCCGCTCACATTGTGTCTCTTATGTCTGGCTTTGCCACTTCTGCACATGCATTCGCAGTTCTTTCCGTTGCTGTCGGGGGAGGGGGGTGGAGGGTGGAGGGTGGAGGGTGGGGGGTGGGAGGGAAAATCAGCGATACTTCCAAAAAGCCTGCGAGCCATGGCAGCCGCTCATGTTAGTCAACAGGTGACAGTCAAACGTCAAAGCCCATTCAAGTAAACACTTTCTGAGTGAAAAGGCAGACAGATAAGGAGGAGGGGGAGGGGGGGTGGGGACTACAGGAGGGGAGATTTCAGGACAGGAGTGTGGGTCCAGGTGAGGCGTTTGTCTGATCAGACCTCGCTGCTCGTCAATCACAGAGGACATGGCCGCCCGGGGCCGCGCGGCTCGAGGCGACCATGCAAATGTCCTTCCCAAAGTCACTTCTCTGGAAGCCCGAGTTGAAATTTGACCTTAAGTTTGCTTTCAATGAGTTTTGCTGTCAGTGGCTCTGACATAGACAGAATATCAGACTGCTATTCACTCACAGCCAATCAGAGCTGGGCCAGAGAAACACTGAACACAAGTAGTTTGAATGTTAGTTTTTTTCCCTCCAGCTCACTGTAGACTATTTGAATTTAGTGGAAAACAAGTGCTGTGGCCAGTTGGTTGTAAGCTGCTGAAAAGATCACTGAGGGAGTGGACTCTCGGTATCGACGCTGCGTATTGATGAACACCTGTAGTGATGCGCTGTTCGTTATATTGAACTTTTGGGTCTCGTGGACTAAATTGAGTCTCCTCCATGTTTACTTGGCCACAAGTCTAGTGAGCAGCTCCACCAGTGGATGAGAAACCCACTGAGGCTGTGCAGCCATCGATCCCTCACTACACTGATACTTCTTCCACATTCTGTTTCGTTCTCCCTTTTTTTTATTGTCTTGAGCAACCAAACGCTACTTTTTTTTCCCTCCACCATCTCTATCGTTTTCCTTATTTGTTCCCCGTCTCTCTTGCCTTCCCTCTTTCTCTCTTGCATCTCCCGTCTCCCTCCCTCTTTCTTACCCTTCACTGTCTCTTTTCTGACTCCAAAATGCGAGTCTCTCTATATTTAGATGCTCTGCTCCTCTCCCCTTGATTCCTCTCCCTTTATCTCACCTCCTTTTTTTTCCCTGCCGTTGAAGGACAGATTTGCAAAAGCGCTCCAAGATTCATCAGTGTTGTATAGTAGCTGCTTTTTGATCAGCTTGATGAGTGACAACACAGCCTCGGGCTATTATATACAAATGTGTTTTTATAAACGCTCCTCCATCTATATGTAAATCACTGTGCTGCTCAGTTGTTGTACACTAGGTTGTGTGTGTTTTTTTTTTTAGCTGGTTATAAGTGAATGTTGTACGTTGAAAGCTCAGTTGATATCAGGACATTTCTTCCCTTCTTTTTCTGTGTGTGCTCTTTAGTATTTGTGAATTAGATTAGCTGGGAGTAAAGTCTCCGTCTTAATATTTGCTCAGGGGGGATGCAGGGTGTGCCTGTTGAACTTGTGAGTACACACTTAAGCTCCGGCTTTTTTGCTCCCCTCTTTGCATGAGCTCATTGTAAGCCGCGGCCCAGTGTGGATTTGAGAAAGATGCCTCTGTTTGCTGTCTGACAGAGCGACAGTCACACCAAGTTACCCTTGCGCACACAGACACACTCTCTGGACACCCGCCTCGGCACCAGATAGCGACTGGCCACCAGCAGTGAGTCACCGGCGCTCAGTCATTCAATTGCACATGCAAAAAACCACACAATTTACCAAACAACAATTAGCCTCCAGTCGTCAGATGCTTCAGACATCTATTCCTCAAGGACAGGTATTTTTTTTTACTCCATCCTTTAACCCATTTTTTTTCAGTATCCCTCAGATTGTTCTCTCTCTCTTTGTGTGTGCGTGCGCGTGCGTGTGTGTGTTGCTGTATTTGTGTGTTCTTGTCTGAGACCTTTGGAGCTGGTGGCTGCAGTCACTGTTTTAACAGCTCGGGAACAGGCTGCTTGTGTTCTTTGTGGTACAGTCATGTACAGTCGTGTCTCGCTGAGTCGTGACAGGTTGCTTTTTTGCTGTGGCAGGTTTTGTGTTAAGACCTATGAGCGGGTCTGGACACAAATACACGAATACACAAGCGCGTGCGCGTGGGTGCGCGTGCGCACACACACACACACACACACACACACACACACACACACACACACACACACACACACACACACACAGAGTGAGAAAGAGAGAGAAAAAGGGAGATTAGGGTACAGTCAGTGTTAAATGTGAGTGGGGAGCCTGTCTGTGGCCTTACGTTGTCGTCATCCTCACTTCAGCACCATTTGGTACTTTTCAAAACACAACTGAGCGCTGCCAAATGACTGCAAATTAGAGGGATATTACATTAAATTAAAGTTTGTTAGAGCACAATTTGCAAAGAAAGGTTGCAATAAGAAAATATTGCTTTTCTGCTTATGAATTTGCAGATTATAATTGTTGTTTTTTTTCTTTTTTGCAGTCACACTCAGCGGTAGTCATAAGTCAAATGACTGAAATCTGACGATTACACAAACAAAACAATTACCCTCTCAAGGTAGTCGTTTTCTCCCTGACCAGGATTTATTATCTTTAAAGTACCAAAAAGATGCAAAGTGTTTGCGTTTTGTTATTCTGGGATTGTTTTCAACAAGATTAATGTGGCATTTTACGCACGTTTACGCGGTAGCTTCGGGTCGCAACGTACAAGAAGACATTTTTGATGTGGAAGAACAAATTTACAGACACAAAGGCGTGAACGCACCGCCGCTAAACACCTTTGGGAAACACCTCAACGCTCAGTCTCATTCATGCCATCATTCAGCATCGCTGCCAGGACCTCAGAATGGAGGGAAACCCTGCAGCTTGCATCCAAATCAGTTCTTTCCGTCTTCTTGCCAGAAAAGATGTAAAATGTGTAAATTTAATTTTAATCAGACAAGAGATAAGATCGATGAAATCTTGGTTTTTGGAGGTGATGTGAGAAGGAAGGTCTTCCTAACTCATTTGTTGCAGATACTCGATTACCTCATGTAGGTTTCAATACATCATATCAAAAGCGAGCATGTTAAATAAATACTCTTAAGTCAAAGAGAGGCAGCTAGTTAATTAAATTAGTGGCTTTAATTCTATTAAATTCTTCATGGTCACAACGTGGCCCCCCTGGTAGGAGGGATTACACTATTTAGGTACTCCCAGTCGTTGCTGCAGTGCCACGTTTGAAGGATTAATCAGTTTCTCTGTAAATAAAAGATTTGTGACTCTCTACTTTCCTGGTCTTACGTGACAGTGACTGTAGAGATTGTGAGGTGTCATGTTCAGCAATAATGATTCGAAATATGCCAGCAAGTCACTTTCTAAAGAGGCGCAGAGTGACTTTTTTATGAACATTGGAAATTTACCAGTTCTCCATCGCAGTTTGTACACTATTTTCCTTGGTTAAGAAAGCAGGAACAAAAAAAAGGGTGCATCTGTGACCCATCTGTGAGCAGGAAAAAAACACCCAGTTACACAATACACAGAGTTCCCAGAAGTCAGGAACTAATCCTGCTATTAGACAATGTCACACCTTGAAACTCCTCCTCCTCGTGTTCCCTCGTGAGCGCGGTGGGGGCGGGGGTGGGGGCGGGGGTGGGGGCGGGGGTGTACATCAGCGGATGAATCTACCAAACCTTTGCAGTGGTGGAACTGCAGGAGGGCTTACAGCAGGTGACCGCACGGTGACGTGGTCATGATGAGACTGTCCACATCACGAGTACGGTCACTCTGCTCCTACCTGCAACACCAAATTAGGACGTCCAGCGGCGGCGATCGGTTCTCACTTCTGTGCGAAAACGTCGAAGCTGCGGTTTGTTGACGATTGAGTGAAGTTGTATGTTTATGGTTTGTGATTATTGAGAACTGTCAGAACAGAGTTTTGGTGCCTACAAACACACACAGTAAATGCAGGTCAGGTATTTTTTTTTACCTGAAATGGATCAGAATAAAGGTTTTTTGCTGGTTCACGACACTCGTAACAAACAACTTGCAGCTCATCTGGCTGCTTTGGCTGGTCCTGGCTGCGCTCTGTGTTAATGGTAACATGCATCAAACAAAAGACTGGCTGTCTGGCTATCGGCTCCCATCCTTGCGCCCCTTTCACGTCCTCCCTTTTCTCTCCCTCCCATTCTCTCCCCCCACTCGCTCCACTCCTTTATTTCCAGCGCTCGCTGGTTTCTCCCTGCCCTCTCACCTTCCCCTCCCTCCTGGATAGCCCTCTTTCGTTGTTTTACAGTCACACCCCCCACCCCCTCCCTCTTCCCTGCCTCTCCTTCCCTCTCTCGCTCCCCCCTCCCCCCCCTCCTTTCATTTTGGGTTCTCCGACAGTGGTAATGAGATGTTTCATTATTTGCATTTCACAGCTTTTAATAGAGAGAGAATTTAGGCTAAGCCCCGGGTCGTCAGTCAGGGAGTTACCATGGGAGACATAGCAGGCTTAGGGGCCGAGAGAGAGAGATAGCCCAGAAACTACACACTTGCATTCAAGCATACACAAAAGTAAAGGAGGGGGGGTGGGGGTGGGGGGGTGGAGGGGTGGAGGGCTAGGTGGTCCGATGTAATCTCACACTTGATATGTCAATTAGCATCAGCGCAGACAGTTTGTAGGTCACTGGAGGAACTTGAGGTGAAGCTGAACCGGTGCCAGTAGTGTTAAGGCTAAATGGCCTGGACAACAGGCTCTTTGAGACACATCTCTTTTTCGGTCACTCTGGGATGATCCTTACTATGGTTGGATTTACATAAGATCAATCCAAGCTTAACACCTGTGTGGCTGAAGGCGAGAGGACATGATGGCGAGGGAGGAAAAAAAAAAAAAAGAGGCTCCGGAGCGACCGAAGTCCGCGCCGCCGTGACCGGAGCCGGACCGGAGGCTGAGCAGCGCCGACCTTCTGGCCGTATCACAGGGACCGTGTCGCAGCAGCGCCGGAGTGTTCAGGTGTAAATAAGGAGGGTCCAGGTATTGTTTTGGAGCCGAGCGCGCAGGGTGGGACCGAGGAGGGAAGAGCAAGGGATGAAGGGAGTAGCGCTAAGTCTCCCTAAGCCTCCTGGATCCTCTTTGGTCCCTCTCCACATGACATGGCTATCCTTCTTTGAGTCAATCTCTTCCTCCACCTTGGCTCCTTGGACGCCGGCCAGCGAAACAGAGAGCGGACGGAGAAAGGGAGAGTGAGGTGGAGGTGCAAAATGTGGGCATGATTAGAGCTGGTGGGGAAGGTGGAGAAAATAAAGGTGGACAGATGGAGGCTGTGTGATAAAAGAAACCGGGGGAACTGACGACACCAAAAACGCATGAGGAGATATTAAGAAGTCAGATAAAATGAGACGAACACGAGCGACGGTCTCCCACCAACCGACGTCGCACAAAGGAGCTCTGAACCCGCCTTTTACAGCCCATAGCTTTGTTATGTTCTTTATTTTTTTATTTCTAATTGCAGCTTGCATGTTTTTCCTGCCTGCGTCTGGCGGTGTGTGGTGTGCATGTGCTTGAGTATGTGTGTGTGTGTGTTATTTTTGTCCGTGCCTGCCTTGTTGATGGACTGCCACCCTGGCTTGTCCCGGAAGGCTGCCAGCTCCGTCGGATTGGGGATTAACCCCGGGATAATGGCCTTGATGCCCAGTTGAGTGGAAGCAAAGCTGTTTAAAAAATATTGGCTGCCTGAGTCACTCTCCCATCTCTTCCTGTCTCCCCCTCTTTCTATCTTCCATCTCTATCATCCGAGCCTCGCTGTGTCTATGATTGTGCTCCGTCTCTTTTCTCCCTCTGCCTTTCACTGTTCTTCATCACCTTCATTCAGCTCTTTTCTTTTTTTTTTACTTCTTCTTTTCTCTCTTTTGACTTTTTACCTTGCTTCAGTTCTGCGCGTCCTCAACCTGCGTACAAAACGACCTTTCACGGGCCACATATTTTCAAGTGTTTGGTGATCATCTGTAACATTTATCACTCAGTCAGGTTTATATTCAAAATCAAAACCTTGAAATCTAATTGAAAACTTTTATGTTTTGTTTCAGCTCAAAGCTGTAGGTTGACTCTGGAAAGTTGCGGCTGCCCTCTGCCACGCCGCCGCCGCGCGTGACAGGAACATCGCCTCTGTTGTCCGGCTGAATAGCCGATTTATTCTTCTTCCGGCCTCCTTCGGGAGTTGTTTTTCAACACACACTTTCTCCTGCAAACACGTGGAAAGTCCTACGCTTGTAATCAAATCAATTGTCGCATCAGTGTTTGTTAGTGTATGGTGTCAAGAAGTCAAGAAGCTGCGTAATTTCTTAGTTTGTTTCGAAAGTTTTTACATTATAGAGGCTCAGTTGATCGTCTTCGCTCAAAAATATGTTTCACTTCAAGCTTAAAAGGCAAAAATGAAGCTGGGACGTTCGGTGTAGCGCGGCAGCTCTTTGTCCACCGACGTCCCCTCCTCTGACCGTCCTCCCATCCTTCACTTCTTCCATCTCTGGCCGGTTTGTGTGGCATCCCCCCCCCCTCCTCTCCCCCCTCCTCCCCGCTGATTTTCAAAGATAATGCCGAGACATGGATGGAGACGTTCAAAAGAGAGAAATGGTCGCTTATATAGGGTCTCTTTCATGTTGAAATGAAGCTGACTGATCGTCTTTCAGCGCGTGGAGATGAGAGAGGCTTATCGCAGCCTCGCGCTGGAGTCAAACTCTTGAGAAAAACAGGGTGTAAAGCTCCACGAGCGCTATATGTTTGTCCCAAACCTGAGACAGCATCCAATAGATATTTTACTGATCGTTTTTATTTGAGTAAACAAGTTGTGAACAAACGTGTTATTTTTTTGCCACTTCTTTAGCGTTCATCGACTCCGCACCTCCACCTCAAGCATTCGACTCTTGAGTGGCTTTACAACACTGTCCACAGCTGCTGCTCAGTAATAGCTGTTGTCTGTCACTGCAGCGATGTTTAAAGTGAGTATATGAGAGCTTGTTAAAAAACCTGTGGAAACAACATTATTTATGAGATTAAAAACAGAAAAGATGCAAAGAACAACAGTGTAAATTTCCCGACAGATGAAGTAAACTATTAGTTTTCATTTTAGAGAGATTTTCCACGAGCAGCAGTTCACCGTCCATCCGACTGATAAAAACTAGTTGGATGTGAGATGAGTTCCTGAAATGTCACGATCGCTCCTCAGAAACAAAAACCACATTGTTGATTCAAAAAAAACAAAATTCCCTCTAAATTTAAGTCGTTCTGTTAATTTTCCATCGCTGTATTTTTTTTTTTTTTTTTTACGTATTAATGGGTTTATTTTTTTTCTTCATTTGACAACTCAAATGGGAGGTTGTGTGAACTCCGTGTGTTCCCTCAGTTTGACACGCTGAACTCATTTTATCAAATAATGAGCAGAAATTGTTACATTTGTGGAGCAGAGGGCCACAATTTGAATGTGGAGTGATTAGCTGAGGGTGGCAGTTTTTGCGAGCAGCACACTGGCCACTTAATGATAATTTCCCCTGACCAACTGAAAATCCCTTAATTCAAAATAAATACGACTGCAAGCGTACGAAGCTGCCTTGATAGCGGATACATGCCACATGAAGGAGGCAGTTAAAGCTTGTACCTGGTGACGAGAATGCTAATGAGAGCACCGCAGACAAAGTGTACTCCCAGAGACTTGTGTTTGCTAAAATATGTTGTGCAATCATGTATTATCGCCCTGCGCGGAGACGTTTCACATGTTGCAGCTTCTTCCTCCAGCGCGACGTGAGAATACATTGTGAGATCTCGGCGTCGGCCCTGCTGTGAAAAGCTCCGTGCTAAACCCCGCGTCACAAACAAAAGCTTTCGCTCCGCCTCTGATCCGCAAGGACCTTGCACTCCGTCTCCCCTCGGTCCTGCCTGGTCAAGGAGGCGGCGGAGTGGCTCGGAGGGACAGGCTGCATTAGGAGGAGCGCAAGGTGGAGGAAGCCCCATTCTCTCACTCCATCACACGTCTCCTCTCCTTAGTTGTCTGGCTGGGCCTAAAGTGACTTTGCTGTGATGTGACCAGGACAAACCGGGTGTGATGCCATGACGGCTCTGCTAAGCGTGTGAACGTGGGTGTTTTTAGCTCCTTGCGTGTGTTTGTGTATTTGGGGGGGAAGAGACCGGGTGCGTGTGTGTTTTGAGGGGAACGGGGCTCTTCAGTGTCGTGTGTGTGTGCGTGCGCGCTGAAAGAAAGGAGGGGTTAAGGAGGACAGTCACTTTTGATTTGTCCTCAGAAGGGTGACAGGGACTCGGAGCTCTGGTGGCATGCTTTACTGAAACAATCGTCTCTGACCACAAATACGCGCTCGCAGACTGTCAGCCTGCCTCCTGATGACTTTTTCCTTGCTGTTTTTTCTCTCCTTGCAGTAGAATTTCATAGAGGGGATGAAAAGCTTTTTTTTCCCTCTACTGTGTGACATCCTGAAAGCAGGCTTTAGTTTCTGTAGCCTTGGTGAGACTGCTAATGCTTTGGATGAGACACAAAAGTCGCTGCCTCTCTCCCTCTATAGTTGATTGTTTGACAAGTTCATTTCACCTTACTTTCCCATCTTGTGTCAAGTGTATGTTTGGAGGGGGGGAAAAAAAGAGAAGCGCTATAAATCAAGGCTGCGCCCACATGGTGGAAGGAGCCAGCTTCTGGTCCTGCCGATGGTCTGGACTTGGAGGGGAGAATCCAGCCGCTCTCTCCTGCTGAAACAGGAGCCAGACTGAGCGCCGGAGAGGGCATTTTGCGGGGTGTTTGTGTACCGTGGTCGGGGTAGCTCGTGATTGGTTCCTCTGGAAAAGGGGTCTTTGACTGGAGGGAATTGGACATGCTGAAATTAAACAAGCCAATTAGGCAAGCAAAGAGCTTAGAGGTCAAAGCACACTCCATAAAAGCTCCTCTTCTCTACCTAACTACTAACTCAGTATGTCTGTGAGTCTGTTGAAGCAATAAATCTGATTAGACCTCTCTCTCTCTCTCTCTCTGTCTCTCTCTCCCCTAACTCTCTCTCTGTCTCTCTCTCCCTCTGTCTCCGTCTCTCCCTTCCCTCCTCCATGCCCTGCTGTTGTTTTACCCTCCACTGATCATTGTTTTTGTTAAATTTAAGGCACCATTTACCATGTCTTTGGGTGCAATCCGAGCCGCGCGCTCGCGCCGCATCCACACAAACCTGCTTAATGAAATTCTTAATGCTTCCTGAGGAAACCCGGTGCGGTGCCTCCGTGCGGCTCCCCGCTGCAAGATTATCGTCTGAATTTTGGACGTGCATTATCACCCAGAATGAAAAGTTGCACTAACGAACTCGACTCTCAGTTATGCACGAATGAGAGCTGCACTTAGAGTAAATCTAATCAAATCACACGCGATATCTCTTCTCATTTACATCTGGCGATATGTAATCATACAAATTAGGCTGTTTTTGTCTAAAATCTGATTTATCTGTCCCTGATAGAACTGCCTCCCCTTTTTTTTACATTCAAGATATTTGCAGATTTGTTTGGAAATGCTTCATACTTGGACAGCAACTCGTGTTTTTTACCATTTCTGAATCTGCTCATCAAAATACAGCCTGAAAAATTATGGAAAAAAATACCTTTTGCAACCTTTGGGAGTCCAAGGTGACGTCTTAAATAGTGTTTTTGTCCGACATGCTTTTCAAAGCGCGAACAGCTTCAGGTGACGACAAAGAAAATTATCAAATTTTTCTGTATAAGAAGCTGGAATCAGCGTCTGAGTGCTTCACGTGAAATTTAATTTCCTGAAATAAGAGGAGAAGAATTCAGAGAGGAACGTCTTGGCCCGTCACAGCAGTTTTCCTCGGTGAATGCGCCGCCGAGGTGTGGTTCACGCGCCGCTCTTTCAATCGAGGGCTCGTCATTGTCGGCGTCGGACTTTGAAAACGGAAACAGAGGTGGAAGCAGGCGGCCTCAGATGCGGCACTTGAGGCCGTTGGTTTGGTATAGCCCGCTCCCTTTGACGGCATCCTCTGACCCACCAATGGGTTCGCGTCTCAAATGGGAGCCGCTGACCGATGCGCGCTGTACACTGACCCCGTTATTTCACCGACCGCACTGGCTGGAAAAAACGAGGAATGGCAATAGGAGGAATATGTCTCGGTGAATAAATGACTCCTTTTGTATTTTATGTGGCTCTGAGAGGGAGCCTGTCTTATAGACCGGGCTATACAATTGAATGTGCCAGTGGCCTCGAGAGAAGAAGAGCAGGGAGAGGAGGAGCAAAGATGCTGTGTCTTTAAAGCCGCTCGGTTTGTCTCCAAAGGTGAGAGGTGAGGACATTCAATACCTCTATCAGAGCAATGCAGAAAGGGAAGAATATCTCAAGGTTAGGCTGCCAATAGATTTTTTTTTCTAAATGTGTGAGCCAGAGGATAAAAACACTTACGTCAAAACTTGCCTTTTGAAACTCTGAGGGACACTGTTATTCTGCATTCAGACCCAAGTTTCTTCCTCCTCACAGTTTTTCCTTTGACTCAGAGAAATGCCAGTCGCAGTGAAAGGGTTTGAGGTAGCCATGCATTGATTGACTTTTCCACTTTCGCTACCAAGGCTTCAGCCGTCGTCGTCGTCGCCGTCACTCCATCCGGTTGTCTGCTGCCATTCACTGGAAGGTGTGTTTGTCCAAGTGGACGTGGGAGACACTGTGGATTTATCTGATCTTACAAGCCATCAGGTTGAGCAGAGCTTTGCTAAACATGACCTGAAGTGTGCCGGCCCCCGAGCAAACGCTGCTGTCACCTTGGCCAACCCGAGCTGTCATCTCTCAGAATGGCCCACGAGAGCTGACAGCTGTGGCGTTCCCAAAACAAATCACTGCTGCGTTTGGTAACACTCTGCGTCCCCGCGATTTAGCCCTCACCGAGACAAGAGCGGGAGCGGCGGCTGCTAATGCTCTGGCTAATGTACTGCCTGAGTGTGCGTGTGTTCGTCTTCCTCCTTCCCCCTGCGTGTGTGTGTGTGTGAATGTTTGTGTTTGCTCAGGCTTATGTGGTTTTCTCTTTGTGTTTTTTTTTCCTCGCCACTTCTTTGCATGATTCAGCGCGGTGGTGTTCGCCGCTCCTTCCGGACTCTATCCGTTGTGCTCTTTTGCATCCCTGCAGCTCGTGTGCCGTCTAACCTGCGGCCACGGCAGAGAAACGCACTTTATCACGGGGTTTTTTTTATTTTATTTCCGCTGCAGCAAAAAACACACTGGCATCGGAGATCAATATTTGGACGCTCCAAATCAGCTGGAAAAAAAATAAAAACAAGACTTCACGGGCGAAAACCGCAAACATTTTAACACTGGCTGCTCCGCGTTTTGTAACGGTGATAAAATGGTGCAGCAATCCTATCATGCCGCTCAGAATCAATGAACACGGAGAGCTAGATCTTCATTTGCTGACAGCTGAGCAGCTCCTCAAATTGTCATTAAGGGTCCTTTCTCTGTAGTTTCCAGAGAAACTTTGTGTTCGTAACCCGGAGTGAACTGTGCGAGATCTGAAACGCGGAGGTGAAGGTTCAAGAGTGAGTTTTCGTCTTAACTAGACAGCTGATTGAATATTCACTGTGAAAACCAGATGAAGAAAGAAATAACAAGGAACTGAGGCTGTGTGTTTATTGATAAATTTAATGGTAAAGTGGTTTGTACTAAATGATGTGTTTTTCTCCCTCCAAACGCTTTCTTTTTTTCACTGTTACAGTTTTTAACTGACATTTTTAATGAGCTTACACACACACACACACACGCTCTCTCTCTCTCTCTCTCACACACACACACGCACACGCGCGCGCACCCACACACACATAAATGAACCTGTCAGACACGGTTTAAACACAGATTTTTGACTATTTGTTACCGGTCTGTTTTTAGACATCAAACTACAGCAGTTGAGATGTGGTTTCCATTGATGTCATTGTTTTTATGTCACAGTCATTACTGACATATCCTTACCCTGGCTCATCTTTAAAGGAGTGGTTCGGTTAGATTCATTTCTCCTTCCCGGCTATATTTGAATAAAATCAAGGGTTCGCGTCGAGCCATCAGCCGTAAATACATCGATTCGGTGGAGAAATACCTGAACATGGAGCGATCAGTGTTTCCTCCAGAAACCACTCGGTCTCTGTTCCCCATTACAGCGAACCCTATTTCCAATATGTGGATTGAAGAAGTGATTGATTTGCGTTTCCTCTCCCTCGTGTGCCGACAGATGTTTGGAGGAGAGGCTTTTGTTCAGCTACACAGATGAACAACAGGAAGGAGGACATGGAGATCTCGTCTCACTACCGTCAGCTCCTCAGAGAGCTCAACGAGCAGAGGCAGCACGGCATCCTCTGTGACGCCTGCGTCATCGTGGACGGGAAGATCTTCAAGGCCCACAAGAACGTCCTCCTGGGCTCCTCGCGCTACTTCAAGACTCTCTACTGCCAGGTAAGAGACCTCACAGGCAGCGAGGGGCGGCAGCCGTCACCCAGCTGGATGCTTCCTCCAACACATGAATGAACGGCAAGGATTTGTTGGTTATTCTCAGCCAGCAAGAGCTGCTATGATCGCTCCTTCCTTGTCTCGCCGCAGGTGAAAAAGGGGGCGGAGCCTCACCATCAGACCACCGTCACTCACCTGGACATCGTCACTGCAACGGGCTTCAAAGCCATCCTGGACTTCATGTACTCGGCGCACCTCGCCCTCACCAGTAAGAACGTGATCGAGGTCATGTCGGCCGCCAGCTACCTGCAGATGACCGACATCGTCCAGGCCTGCCACAGCTTCATCAAGGCGGCGCTGGACATCAGCATCCGCTCCGAGATGGCCGACGAACTGGCCGACTTCGAGATGGGAGCCGTCGCCGCTGCCGGCCTGGGCGGCGGCGGAGGAGTCGGAGGTGGCGGAGGAGCAGTGGGCATGACGGGAGCAGGGGGGGTCGCGGGAGTGGGCTTGGGAGGGGGCGGAGGAGGGATCGTGGGCATGGCTTCCGAAGCCCTGGCCTCCATTATGTCTGGTTGCAGCACCTCCCCTTGGCTGGCACGGCGCACCAGCCCGGCCAACTCTTCTGGGGACTCAGCCATCGCCAGCTGCCACGAGGGAGGCAGCACGTATGGGAAGGAGGACCAAGAACCCCCGAAAAGCCACGAGAGCCAGGAAGAAGCCTGTCACGACTCCCAGCCCGCGTGGCCACATGACTATAGACCCGTCACCGTGAAGGAGGAACAGGTGTCACCGGCCTCCTCCTCTCACCCGCGGGACACTCCCAGGGGGGCCGCCCAGAGCCAAGGGGAGCAAGGGTCGGGGGGCGCTGGCAGAGGAGGCGGCGGAGAGGGGCCGTGGCAGCCCCTGTCCGGGTCGGGACGGAGGAAGAACAGAAAGAACAAGGACACGGTCAGACACATCACCCAGCAGGCGGAGAGGAACTGGGAGCGGGAGCGGGACAGGGACAGTCGGCCGGGATCTCCTCTGCCGTCCATGCTGGCTGTCGCTGGATGGAACTACAACGGGCAGGAAATCCCAGGTAAGAGCTGCCAAAGCCCTCACATCCCTCACATCCCTCACATCCCTCACAGCCCTCACAGCCCTCACCCTCAGACGTCTGCACAAAGGTCCTCTAACAGCAAGGCACGAATTTCCAAGTCGAGAGCTAGTTTGAAGCCTGAAGTCGGTGGCCAGATTGTTAGTTTGATATCGCGGCAGCAGGTGGAATAAACTTGCTGTCGAAATTGATATGATGGAGCGGGGCCAAAGCAGCAGCTCTCCCGTCCTGGAGGAGATTTCGCTGTATCGATTTGTTAACTTTGCGCTTTCACAGTTTCCTGGAGTTGGTGCGGTTTCCTCTCCTTACCTATTTATCCAGTCATGTAATTAGAGAATGACTGGCGAGATAATGAGATTAGTTTGGCTCAGTGGGTGAAAGTGTCATCTCAACACCTAACTGTAATAAAACCTTTTTTATCCTTTAAAAGGCGCCCCCGAACCAACAGGGCCGCAGCTGCGTGGAGGCAATCACAAAAGCTTTGTTGACTGTCGCTGAACTCGTGCGCAGCAGCGGCGGCGTGTGAATGGAAACTCGCGGCACAACGGCACGTTTGAGTCCCGCGCGGATCTTCCAGCGCTCGTCAGCCATCCGCACAGTTTACTGGTATAAAATGACCTCTTTTCCTCCTCCGGGGTTGAGATTAGCGAGCTTATACACTAACGTGTTAGGACTAAGATGATTATCTCAAATCTTGGAGGTGTGAGGTGAAGCCTGGGTAAATGCAGATGGATAATACAATCCTCTCCTTGCTGCAGTTTATGTAAGCCACACTCCCACATAAACAAGCGAGTGCGCACACAAACACACTGGTGAACACATATTTGTTTAGTGAAAGCCTCTCTTGATCCTCAGCCTTGCAGAATTGTTTAGTGAATTCCTTTACACTAAAACTTATACATGGAAAACTTACCTTTGTGTGTGTGTGTGAGTGTGTGTGTAGGTGTCTGTAAGTGTGTGTGTGTTGTGGGGCCCAAGGCGTCGATAGGTAGATCATTAAAAGTAAGAGAAGCTAATCCTGGGCGCATTAAGGGAGTTGGCTGTGAAATGGGCACACGCGTCGCACAGCGAAAGAAAACAGGATAATTGAATTGACCTGGGTCACTGCACGGATTACCAGCGCGTCCTCACCATCCCAGGCTCCTCCCCCTCCTCTCTCTGGGGTTTAGGGAAGGACCTTCTGGAAAGGGCGAGGGGAGGGAAAAGGAAGAGAGAGTGGCAGATGAGAGGGGTAATGAGAGGGAGGGAGAACACAGAGACAAAAAAGAGATGCGGATTGGACAGAGCATCCGTTTGGGCTTATGAGGGTTTGTCTGCTTAACTCTAAGAGTCCTAAGTCCCAGATTTAGTGACCTGCAGTCAGACCTTATTACACTGCCCAAGTACATCTTGTCTCGAGCTTCTCCATCACTCACACATACATGACAACATTCACCCTGAAAAGCAAATGGCCCCTCTTGAGCGGCCGCCTCGGCGGTGATGGACCGCGGTCGCGGCGAGAGTTCAAGTCTGCGGCTCTCGGTGCGAGGGGGGCTTTTCTCACCCAAAGGTTAGAGGAAGTGTCGCGTTGCCGCCGGTGTAGACTCACCTGGCGCTCGCCAAAACGGCCGCCATTCGTCCTCGATTTCAAGGCTCATAACGGTAACGAATGCGAACGCCGGGTCTCCCGCGGTGCCAAGGCGACACTTAAGAGCCGGTGTGTTTCACTGTCGCCGTGTGGGAGTTAGTTTGCCGGAGGTGGAGTCCGTGTGCTCAGTAAAGGTTTTGGGGTGGGGTGGGGGTGGGGGTGGGGGGTTGTTAAACAGGTTTAGCGAGGTCATTGTTGGTCCCAGAGTCTACACGATGAGTTGATCCATGTTTTGCTTGTAGGAGCGTCCTCCTACTTCTGCCATGCGGCGTCCAGAAGTCCTTTTATAGAGGCCAAGTCAGAAATACACAAGATGTTTATGGACTCGTGAGAGTTAGTGTACTTAAGTCCTAAGCCTCTTTAAATCCAGGATTTTGTCACCTGTAGTCAAAGATCTAAATTAGTGCACAGGCACACTGGAGGGCCTCTGAGCTCCCAGCTGATGGCCAAACCGTGGTGAGGTTTTGCTGATAGTAGTACGCAGTAACGCAACACAGCAGCTGCAACTTTACAACTTATGAACACGTAGAAACACATAGTTAGCATATAAATAACAGCACTTTGGATACAAGAGAACAATGACCTGTTTTAAACATGCGCTGTTCAATCTATTGCGTTTTTGTTCAATGACAAAAGCCCAGGCCGCATTATGCTCATTATTGACTAATCCGAAGAACAGTACTGCGTTTCTTTCTCCGTCATGAGTGATTGAAATGATTGGTCTGTTACGGAGGTGTTTAGGTTTGGTGTTGATCGACCAGGGGAGCGTTTCTCACAGCAAACACTAGTGAGTTGTCCCAGCAGGACAAGCAAAGGTGTAAATAACAACGGTAGCGTTGGATCCCTCCGTAAAGTGTCCCTGTAAGCCATGACAGTAGGTAAGCAGGCGCGATATCACACGCATCTGAGCAGAATCCAGCCAAGCGCTCGCACCGACGCCTGTGCCTGCCTGCTCGTCAAACGCGGAGCCGTCTTTGTGTTGTTGTTGTTGTTGTGTCCTGGTGGCGCTTTAGTGGCATTAAGTTTAGGGGCTGTGAGTTTGTGGCGAGGCTGTTGTTCCATGAGGTCCAGTTGCTGGTTTCCATGAAGGGATATGGTAGGTATTAAGGAGAAAGGGCACCTTCAGTCTGAGATTAGCTTAATTGCTTCATTCTTTATTGATGAGAAGTGCCTAGACTTACTCTCTCTCTCGCTCTCTCTCTCTCTCTCATTCATCTGTAATCAGTGCCCATGCTTTGCTATTAGAAACGCTTATATGACATACAACACAGGCGCTGCCTGACCAAGGATTTCACTGGATTACTCTATAAAATAAGGATAATATATGGCTGCATGGAGGCTCAGTGTATTAGCGCGCACCCATTTCAAAGCATCTGTATAAAAATGCCATGTGTCCATGTTGACATTAGCAGCTGCAGGAATTAGGATTTGTTTTCTTTAGATCCCCTTCCCTTGCAAACATCTGCTATGTTCACTTGATGTCATTATTGAGGCCACTAAGCACTCCACATCCTTTTCTCTCGCGCGCTAACGCTTGATCTCCACGTTTTCGTAGACTCACCTCGTCTGCTGACACAAATGTTTGAAATCTCACATGTGAAGCCATGAAAAGAGCTCGGCGCCGCCTGCATACCGGAGAACAGATCATGTGTATATTTCCCAGGCACAATGCTATATTAGAGGTGACAATTTGGTAGAGGAAGAGTTTTAAATAGTCTGTACTTCTGCCTGCTTATCTCCTAAACCTTTAAATAATTATCTGGAATTATTTTTAGTTTGGCCCCCGCTGCTTCTTCCAGACCTGGATTAAAAAGCACTCCCTAATCAAAAGCAGAGTGTTTTGAATATCAGAAGTCAATTTTTTTTTGCTAAAAACAATTCGGTACATTTCCTGTTTGATGCCTCATATCAGCCTCTCTGCGTGTGAATTAGCTCGTGCTGACACGATGACTCAATTAGTCAGTCGGTTGATTACCATAAAATCAATTGGCAACAATTTATGAAGCAAATTTTTTTTACAGCAGTCGCTGCTTCCAGCTTATCAAATGATAAAATATGCAGCATTATTTTGCGCGTTTCATTTGGTTTGTCTCGTCTTCGTTTTTTGAAATATATATTTAGTCTGTAGATTTGCAGTATTCAATTTGATTCCTGTTTCATGTATTTATTTCACCAACATAGCACTGGCAAAAATGAGGGTCAGAAGCAGCAGTATCCAAAATAAATTAAACTTATTTATTACTCGTGCCTCCTTACTGATACTGAAACTGAAGGACGGGAACGAGTTCACTCTTTTAATATTTTAGCTGCATTTTACACCAATTTACAGTTCTCATACCACATCCTCTCGTGTTATACATCTCACAGGTTACTCGGGATTGGCAAAGTAATTAAAGAACACCATCTGGCTAGCGAGCAGTATATTTTCATGCTGGAATGGACTCTTTGTGTTGGGTGACATGTTGATAAAGTGTGCAAGGATTCAGAGCAGTGGAACCAGGACTGGCACGGCGCTGTGGACTCGTCTCTGAGAGGAGACGAGCGCCGCGGCAGAAAGTGAACAAATATTTTTTTTCTTTCAAACTGTTTTTTTTCTTGCGCAGTTTAAATCGGACGCGTTCGGTCCCTGCAGCAATGAAAATCATTTGTGCAGCAGATACGGGGGAAAACCCCACCGCCACCCGTGGAAAATTGTACCCTGCACATGGTGCATAAACCATAAACACATGTATTATAAATGTAAGCGCATTCACACAAATATATACATGCAACAGTGTAACACACACACACACACACACACACACACACACACACACACACACACACACACACGCTTGTACGCTCTGTTGTCCTCTTGCAGCTTCAGACCGACCGTCTTATTTTGTTTCTCGTGATTATGATTTGCTTTTTGTAATCATCACAGGAAAGGTTATAATTCATCTGCATGTTTGTTTGTATGTGTGTGTGTGTGTGTATTTATGAAGATGAATGGGATGACCAGCAGCATGTTCAAAACCCCTCCTATGGCAATGCAGTTTAGCTTAAAAAATCTAACTGCTGCATGCATATATTAATATTTATAGTTCCGTGCTGACACCATGGAGGGTATTCTTAGATTATGTGAGGAAACAGCTGTTTCTGAGTGTTTCCTAAAGACATTTAAATCCCCAACTTCTTTTTTTGGACAATTTAACCATTTGTTTTTTTTATTTTTCATTTTTTTCGTCCACTTTTTGGCTCCGTTCATCTTGCTAAACCTTTTTTTCCACTGTCATTTCACAGTAAGTTTCTGGTTTGGTACCTTCCTTCTCTGACTGAGACGAAAGCAGAGCTGGTGAAAACATGAGTTACCGATTGATTTCTTTCCTTCTGCCTTTATACTTGGGGCAACCCAACTTGATCTTTATCCCACATAATAACAGCACTGGAAATACTTTTTGTTTGTGTGTGTGTGTGTGTGTGTGTGTGTGTGTGTGTGTGTGTGTGTGTGTGTGTGTGTGTGTGTTTGTGTGTGTTTGTGTGTGTTGTGTGTTGTGTGTTGTTTTTTGTTTTTTTGCTGGCATACACATACAAACACACACAGAAGCACACACGTACACACGCACACATGGTGACCTTTAGTGGCAGCTTGGGGGATTTTGGCAATCCGGTACATGGCCGGTGTGATATACACACTCGCATACACACAGCTCAGAGCATCTGATTATGTAGACGTGAACAGTTCAATCACACGTGGGCTGTTCTTTCCATTTCCCTCTAGCTGTTGCACATTGATTACATCGAGAATCTTTTTTGAAATCCAACATCTTTATCTGACTCTCTTCCTCTCTGCTCTGTGGCCTCAGAGTTCCCCTCCTCAACCGCTAATACACGCTCACTCGCAGCAACACACACACACATACGCGCGCGCACACACACACACACAACACACAGACTGAAAAAAAAAAATGAAATCATTTCTCCGTAGAAGCGCGTACTGTTTATTCCGGCGAGCTTGGCAGCGTCGCAGACGGGGCTGCATGTGTTGAGAAGCGACCTGGGTCCTGTGCAGCTCCTGGACTCACCTGGGGGGGCCCCGCAGACAGGTGCTCCTCCAAACTGCCCTCCGGTTTGCACTCCCGCATAAACTTTCTCTCCTCCTTTCCCCCCCCCCCCTCCCCTTTCCCTCGCCGCGCTCCTCTCCCCAAGTCTCAGCAGTCTAAAGGTGAACACTTGAAATAATGAATCGGATCCCCCTTTCGCCCCCTTCCTCTCTGTATTCCAGTTAAGACTCTCCCCATAGTATTTGCACTTCATTAAACTTGAAATAGGTTTAATATTTAAAACACCGTGAACAGATTTCAACCCCCTCACCCGTCGCACACCTCACCACTTTTTCCTCTCCCTTCTCCTCGCTCGTGGTTTAATAATCTACTCTCATATTTCCTCCCTAATTCACTCCTTCTTCATTAAAAATCTAAATAGATTTAATATTTCAGACTGTGTGGACTTAGTTTTTAACCCCTTTCGTACGGCGTCACGTTTGACACGCGACGTGTTCGATCAGATCGAGTTTTCTCCTTGTTTCCTTCCATGTCGTTTTTTTTTGTTTTATTTTTTTTCCTTCATGTGGCTTCATCTTTCTCACTTTTTCCACAGTCACTCTATTATCAGCTCTGTCTCTCACTGTCTTTGTACTCTGGGCTGCTCTCTGTGCCTTGTTCTTTCTCCCCCACCCCCTATTTGCTCTGCTTCTTTGTCCTCTGACTGCATAGATGATTTCAGCCTTTTCCTCCCACCCTATTGACTTCTGTGGCCTGCTAACCCCACCTCCCTGAGTTTCCCCAGCTCCCTCCATCCTCTATTTCCCCTTTTTGTCCACTGCTGCAGACACTCATTTATCCCTCCTCGTCTCTCACTTGTTCACATTTCATTTCCCTTTCGCGGAGTTGCAGGAGAAAGCTTTTATTACTTTACTTTACCCTCTCTTTGCCACTTCCTGTTACTTCTCTCTAAAGTTCACCTCCCCTCCAAGACCCCCCCCACCCCCCCACAGAAAAAGTTTCATTATCTCTTTGGTTACTAATCATTTCTCACCGCCCACCAGCCATCTTTGTCATATGACCTCACGTCCTGCTGGACATTATGGGCAGTCCACCAGCTAAAAGCCCCTTTCTCCTACTCCACCACTTGCATCACACCACACACACACACACACACACACACACACACACACACACACACACACACACACACACACACACACACACACA
>JAUESF010000050.1:9236122-9247471 GCA_032274765.1 Malacoctenus tetranemus
ACACAAACCTGTTCATTCACCGCGGCCACGGATTCATTGTCTCGGTTTGAATTGAATTAAAAGGTGCGTAATTTCCCGGCTGCTCCACCACACGCTCCCTCCACGGAACCAGTTGACGCCCTCCGCCAGCCCCAGCTCAGTCCCAGTAGAGTGCCCCCCCTCCACCACCACCACTACCACCACCGCCCCTTGCGACCCCCCTCCTCCTCCAACCACCACCACCTCCTCCTCCTCCTCCTCTTTTTTTACACGCCGGCTCACAACCTCCCTCCCAGCACCGTCACCTCCAGTGCGACCGGCCGGAGCTGCGAGCGGAGGCAAACAAACGCACATCCGGAGCAGCCACAGCCACCCAGCCGCCGCCGCTGCTGCCACCGCCGCCGCCGCCGCGTGTGAGTGTTTGTCCGTGCGTGCGTGGCTTGAAGGGGCTCAGAGACACCGGAGCCGAAGAGGAGCATGGGACGCCGGTGCCCGGAGCAGGACTGAGTCTGGTGCGCACCGAGAAGCTGCTCCGACCCGTCTCCAAGTCCGCGTGTGGGGCTTTTTCTTTCCTTCTTCCCAAACTCACCGCGTCTCACCGCCGACACCATGGGCTGCTGCAGCGGACGGTGCACCCTCATCTTTATATGCACTTTACAGCTGGTGAGTAAAGCAGCAGCAGCAGCAGCAGCAGCAGCAGCAGCAGCGCCGCACTTCTTTTGTTAAGTTTGTACCTGCGACACACAGCAGCGTGTGTTCGGCTCGAGTCTGTGAGTCTGTGATCTGTGGAGACGGAGGAGCCGCAGTCACATGTTGGAAACCTTTAACGCAGCGTTGGTCCAAGAAAACTCGCACTGAGTCAGATCCACTGTTTCTAAGCACGTGGGTCAGGGTTTGAACAGGAGTCTTGCATAGTTTTGAGCGTCACGTGAGCGGAGCGGGTTAAAGGGTCTCAGGTTTAGGAGTAACCAGCTGAGACGCTTCACTGAACATGGTCAGATGTTCAGGTTGGAGGTTTTGTTGTTTCTTCCGGTCTTGGATTTCCACCCAGAGTCCCAGCAACACTGCTGGGCTCTCAGAGTCCCAGCTCCACTGCTGGGCTCTCAGAGTCCCAGCAACACTGCTGGGCTCCCAGAGTCCCAGCTCCACTGCTGGGCTCTCAGAGTCCCAGCTCCAGTGCTGGGCTCTCAGAGTCCCAGCTCCACTGCTGGGCTCTCAGAGTCCCAGCTCCACTGCTGGGCTCTCCATGAGGCATCAGTGTGTGTTTACACCCAGTTCTCAGAGGATCAGTGTCCCTTGGTGCTGGTTTACATATAAACTGGTCGTCTGCTGAACTTCCTGGTGATAAACTCCACAAAGAAGATCCGAGTGCACCTCTCTGTCTCTCTGTCTCTCTGTCTCTCTGTCTCTCTGTCTCTCTGCCTCTCTGTATCTCTGCCTCTCTGTCTCTCTGTCTCTCTGTCTCTCTGCCTCTCTGTCTCTTTGCCTCTCTGCCTCTCTGTCTCTCTGTCTCTCTGCCTCTCTGCCTCTCGGTCTCGGCCCAGTGACTTGTGGGGCCTCGGTGACATTTTACTGATGGTAACTGTGCAGCCTCACGCGATGCTCCCTGTTGACTGTGGCTGGCTGGCTTCGCCTTTCCACCACCGCCCTGAGCAGGGTTTACTTGACAGCCTGTGACAATGTTATTTATGACGGTATTAAACCCGGGCTTGCTCACACCAAAAGCCCCCCCCCCCCCCCAAGTAAATGCCACCGTTTACAACTAAGCAATAAAAAAATCTCCTCCCCAGACAAAGAGTGAGACGGGACAGTTCTGATGTACTGGATCTGGCCTGAGTGGAACCGAAGGCGAGATGAAGCAGTGGGAACAGGAGGGAGACGCTGTGCTCGCTGGCTAAAGTCAGGTCCTAAAAACTGTACATGGACACCCTTCATTAGTGACCCCCCCCCTCCTGATTCATCAGGCTGTACAGTATCCTGCTCCACTCCACAGGTTTCTGGCTTCGTTTCAAGCGCAGCAGCACAACTCGCTGCTGATCTGCATGTGAATCGAGCCTCTGACTGAGTGTTGATGAGTTTCTTTTCAAAGAAGAGAAACGAGCAGGCGTCTGCTTCACTCCTGTCTCACTGTCACCGGGATCACTGGCTGCTGCCGCCGGCCTCGGCCGCCCGCTGCTCGCTCACATTTCCTCCCCAAAAACCGACCCGAGAGCCGCTGTGTGTGTGTGTGTGTGTGTGTGTGTGTGTCACACCTGTTTACCTTTCAGCTTTGTGACCACATGAGACAAGGAGGTGCTAGGAGGAGGGGGAGGGGGGCTCAGACATTAGCCACAGCTGACTCGCGTTTAGTCACGGCACTGTCGGTGTTGCTCAGTTGCAGAAGTTGTGACTCAGGTTCCTTGTTGTGGGGGGAGTTGCGGGGCGGCTGCGATCCCACCTTGAGAGACACACCTGTTTTTTTTTTTTTTCCCCTCCGCCTCATTAGAGAGAAGGAGGCCGGCCATTTGTTACAGGGTTTATAAAGCTGTCAGCTGGCCGCCTAAAAAGCCCCCGAAGACCTCGGGAAACAGCTTTATTCTCCCCTGGCACTATTTCTGGATGACCTGACACTTCCTGTCTGGGGGGGGGAACACACACACACACACACACACGCACACTTGCGAGCGTGCGCACCTCCATGCTGATGAGTTTAACCTGCAAAGAAGGGGTCGCATTAAACCTGGCGCGACCTTTCCAAAGGTCACCGGGTTGTGAGTGTGTTGGTGGGTCTGTTCACATTAATATACATGTGTGTGAAGAGTTGCACGAGGGACCCCCGCCCCCCCCTCCCCCCCTTCCTCCCCCCTCCTCCTCCTCCTCCTCCTCCTCTCCCCTGGCTGAAACCTATGCATTGACAATGAGCCAGGTTATTCCCCGTCCATTACAGGGTAAAACTACCATTAACAAAACAACACACTCTGCTCCTCAGATGTAAAAATAGCCCCTGTGAACCGCTAATTAGCCGGGCAGAGTGCTTTGATCAAACCTCTTCTGGCATCTCGGCCGTCCCCCCTAATTGAATTGTGGTGCGCTCTCCTCATCAACAGGCCGAGCGAGGGGAGGCGTCTCCCTGGGACAGAAGGCAGCAGATAATGAGGCTGCATTGATCGAAACGCCTCCGCTGCCTCTTCCCTCTGCAGCCTAACTGTCCCAGACAGCGAGGCTGGACGCTTGTCAGAGCCCCGATCAGCCCCAGAGAGGAGCCGGCGTTGGCAGGAAGCCCCCCGTCTGTGTAATGATCTGTTTGTTCTCCCACACACAGGGAAGCTTTTTTTGTTGTTGTTGTTGTTGTTTCTGTCTCAATTGGTTTGTTTTGGAGGGAGGTGACCTCGCGCTGACCTGCCCAGGAAGCCTTTTCATTGGTCGGAGACGCGTGTCAGCGATGAGGAGGCTGGCCTCAATGAAGCCTGCTGGTGGCTGATGGATGGAGGAGGCCTCTGCTGCGGCCACTGTCGTTAGTTTGAGACGCGCGGTCGCGCCGCGCAAGGCTAATGAGCTCGGCGCGGGACGCCGACCCTCAAAAACGCCGCGCCGCGATCGCTCCGACGGACGCCGCCCCCCCAGACCCGCAGGCACTATTTCACGCAGCCGTCGCCCCGCTCGGACACGCCCACCCGGTCGCAGCTGCGCCCCCTCTGAAGTGTGAGTTATAGGTTAGTGGGTCCGGCGCTTGGTAAAGATTGTAGCCTTTGTAGCAGGGGAGCGACGGCGCGCGGGGAACAAAAGGAAAGAGCTGGGAGGTGTTTCATTTGATCACTGGCGAGCGGAACAAAAAAGCCATCAGTGTCGTCAGTGGAACCAGTTTGATGTGTGCGTATGTGGGACGAGGTGGTGTCACTGGAGCGGCCCCCAGCGCTGATGCAAAGGGAAATCTGCAGGTTTTTACCTCGTCTTCACCCTTCAAAACCATCAGCCAGACTACCCACAGGCAATGTGTGAATATGTGTGTGTGTGTGTGTGTGTGTGTGAGGGAGCTTGCATCACGCTGCCCACTTTTCCTCTCTGTGCTTTTGATGACATAGCTGGAGAATACGCCGACTCTGTAGTGAAGGGAAGAAGACGCGAGTTCAACCAAAGTGCTTCCAAGAAAAGTTTTCCGTGGGAAACGCAGCGCGCCGCATCCTGGAGAGCGTCGTCTCTGACAGCGTCGTCTCTGACGGCGCCGCGTCGTCCCCTGGCAGGCGTCACATCATCTGCTGCGCATTACAAAGGACCGTCTTTTTTTTTTCCCAGCTTCCCCTGCTCCCCCTCGCTTGCTTTATCGGAGGACTAACACTCGGATCCTCGGATGAATATTCATGAGTCTCTGGATGTCTGTCAACGCCGCGGCGCGCCGGACGACGTCCGCGCCGGCGCGCGAGGTCTCGGCCCGCAGCTTTGATATCATCGCATTAAACAGCTGTGATTCGGCGTGATTACAGCAGCTGCAGCAAATCGCGTCACAATAAAGTGCTGCATGCTACCGGGGGGCTGCAGACCGGGGCACCGCCGCTGCTCCCAGAGGAGGAAGTGGAGCGCTGCGCTCGGCCCCGGCTCCACCGTGTCGACTTCATCCGTCACCGACGTGGCAGACGTCTGCTCGGGGCGTCGTGTTCGTGGGCATTTTCGTTGCGAGCGTGACTTCTTCAGCGTGGCCCGCGTGAAGCGGGCGTCCCGTCCGTGTGATCAATGGTAATGAACTGTGTTTCCTTGGCAGTGCCAGGTTGATGGAGGAGCGAGGCCGTCGGGAGCAGAGTGGACGCTCGCAGCTCCTCTGTCTCGCCGCTCCCCCCTCTTCGCCTCGGCCTCGGTGGGCCTGCTATTAGGTTTTCATAAAGCTGCTCTGGACGGTGATTCATGTCACTGCGGGAACAGAAACACACTTTCTTCCCGACGCTTTGTGTTTTCCAGCTCGCACAGATGGTGACGGACTGACACAGCGGCCCAGTGTGTTGTCTGCATGTGCACGCCGCCGCTTGCAAAACAGAGATTGGACTCCCTGTAAACTAATGGCTGAATACTGATGTTTGTGTGGTCCACTTAAGGTCATTTATTGAGAGAGCTGGGAGCAGGCGAGCTGTGGTGAAACCAGGCTTTGGCTGCGATGGAGCACCGGTCACCTGGTCTGCTGTGGAGGACGAGTCGGGGGCAGAAAACGTGTAAAGTAAATAATAACACAAAGATTTAGATACTTGACATGTTGTTTCTAATTATAACTTTTACTGTAAAGCTCCACTAGATTGAGAGCAGTAGTGTGACCTGTGGTCTTTACAGTACATGAGACTTTCTGCAGTCGCTCTGGTACCGGTATTGAACATTGGTCCACGACTGACATTAAAAACTGGACGATGGGACTCAGCCGTTTGGCCGGCAGGAGGGAGGAGGCAGGAGGGAGGAGGCAGGAAGGAGGAGGCAGGAGGGAGGAGGCAGGAGGAGGAGGCAGGAAGGAGGAGGTGCTCGGCGACAACACGTCAGCTGCTTTTCAGTCTTTCACACTGGAAAGTTAAACCTGACGCACGTGAAAGACGGAGCTCAGTCATAGCGATGGGAGCACGTTGTTCAATCGGAGCTCACTGCAGAGCGAGCTGGTGTTTGGTGTCAGCTCGAACTCCAACTTTGAGATGAATTCAGTGAGCAGTGATTAGCACCTCTGTGAAGAACAGCCTGCTGGGTAGTTCCACACCACACTGACGTGAGCTTAGGCTTTTAATGGACTCTCTTCCTGTTTTAGGGCTTCACCAGGAGAGCGTGAGCGCGGTGCTGCGCTGTCACTCTGAGCAGAGTGTGACGGCGGGCCACAGGTGCTGCGGCAGCGCAGATGATTCCTGAAACGAAGGTCTTCACCTCATCTTCCTCCGTCTCGGGACTCTCATTCTTTTCTATTTGAAGGTCGCGGGGGTCGCCTTAATTAAGTACAGTAGGCGCTCGCGTGTGTGTGTGTGTGTGTGTGTGAGCGCCGCGCTCCTGCTGTCAAACAGACCCCCGGTGTTCGCCGCTGATTGTGGTCCTGACCCAGGCGGCCTTGATTGCTGTGCTGGAACAGACGTCTGCTACAAGAGAGCGGATCGTGCCAGGGCTCGGCTCAGGCTCCCCCCCTCCTCCCCCTCCCTCCTCCTCCCCCCCACCACAAAAAAACCCAGGATGATTAAACAGCAGCGAGCGCTGAGTCGCGGGGCAAGGTGACTGTAACACGTTCACACTCACACCTCTGACTGTTGGAGCGGCAGTGTGTCGTCGCTCCACGCGCAGCGCAGAGACGGGAAGCACCGGACGAATGTGTGATGAAGCTCGGTGTCGTGTCCAGACTCTGAATGGTGGGAACACACCAGGACGGTTCGTTATGTAGCCCTCTCTTTTTCTGTTTCACCCCACCGCTACACCTCCCACCCACCCCCACCTCCCAGAGTGCTCCCACCTCTAGAATCACAGGTCGCGGTTGGTTTGAATTATTGATTAGCGTCTGATTCATCAGGAGTCACTGGAGATTTGGGGGAGATACATATAGAGGGGTGGAGAAAAGGAGGGAGAGGGGGGTAAAGGTGGGGGTGGGGGTGCTGCTGGTGCGACCTCTCACTCCGGGCCAATTATGAGCTCGACCCCTGAGACCTGAGACCTGCGATCCCTCTGCTTGGGTTTCCTTTTACCCTCCCTCTCCTTTTCCTTCCCTCTGCCGCCCTTTTTTCTTCTTCCTGTCACAGAAACCTGAACGCATCCGAACAGACGCCTGCAGGTGATGAAGAAGCAGCTCGTCAGAAGCGCGCGATGCAAATCTCGCTGGTGGGCGAGTTCCCGGGGGGGTGAGACCACGGGGCCCGCGCTCACTTCCTGTGCTCTGGACAACTGTCACTCCCAAGATAGCTCGGCTCACATACGCAGCCTCTAACCTCACCACAGAGAGAGCGACCCGCCCAAAACGCAGCACAGCAACCAGCCGCACGCAGCCGGGCTGCTGGGGTCCGCGCCGACTTGACGTGAAGGCGCCGCTCTGAGCGGCGTGTGTGAGAGGAGGCGGTGGCCTTCCTTCCCTTTATTCACCTGGAAGCGGCGTGCGTGCCGTTTGCATGTTGGTCCATAACAGCGTGTGCGTCCATGAAAAGCCCATTTCCTGTCTGTCCCTCGTGGCCCCTTTTACAACTGCTCGCCGTTTTTAATGTCTTCAATTTAACAGACCATTAATTATGTGGTTAGAGTGGGAAACCTTGGGCTGGAGAAACGGGAACGGGTGCACGGCGCCGCCCGAGCGCGGGCGCGGGCCCGTGTCGGCGCGTCTGTGTGTGTTCCACGCCGGTGCCGCTGCGATGTGACGCTGTAATGGAGATGAAACTCCCGCTCTTTGCGAGGCCATTTCTCTCTTTGCATTGCGACGGCTCCAGCGCTGTCGTTTGTTACAGCGCGCCACCGAATAAATTGCTTCGGGAGCGCCACGGCTGGGATGACTATCTTGACGGATCGCGCGCCGCTGAATGGCCGCCATGCATATTCATCTCACTTCAGACCCCCCCCCCCACACACACACACACCTCTCCCCCCGGCTCGTTCGGGCCTTGTTCTACATGCGGCTGACGACTCGCGGGCTGATGTTTGGTGTCTAATAGCGTCGGGCGATCAGACGATCGGACGGCAGGGATGCGCGCGGAGGAAGCACGAGGAGTGACGGGATGATGATGAAAAGAGCAACGTTACTGACTCAATTATGCAGAGTCGAGCTGGAGGGCGCAAGCTGCCGACAGCTGTTTGCCGTTCTCGACTGCGTCTTCCTGATGAGAATTTCCTCCGTCGCAGCTAAATTGGCTGCTTGTTAATTGGGCCGAAAAAAAACCTAAACAGCGCTTTGTTAAATCTGGGACATGATCAAGCAAAAAAAAAAACCCCAGCGCGAGGATCGGCTGGTTTAAGCTGCTCTCGTTGCATCGCTCCCGTCCCGTCCAGTGTTGTTTTGTTTGGGCGTTATCTGTTGTTGTTCTTATCTTCTTTGGGAAATCCAAACAACTCCGTGTGTGTTTGCTCCTTTTCATCTTTCTCCGGGAATTTTACCTGATATCATTTGTTTACACGTCGTTCTCTCCGCTGCGCTCTGTCGCTCTCTCCTGTTTTCCCTCGCAACTCAACAAAACCTCTCCGCTGACCGCCACCGACCGGACTCGGGCTGAAGCCGCGACATCCACGGCTGCTGCGAAGTTTTGATCAACCTCTGACGAGTCGAGCTTTGCTGCCACCTTAAAACGGTCGGCCGAAGGCAAAGCGGAGGAAGACAGACCAGGAAACCGAGGCAGACTGAGCGATGGGAGTGTTTCCAGCAGACCTGCAGTGAGACGACGCGACGTGTCGGTGAACGCTGCTTCAGCGAGTCGTTCAGTTCGTTCTCGAGCTGAAGGACAAGCAGCGAATCAGCACATGAGAGACGGTGGAGGGAAGAAGTCTGGAGCAGCCACTTGTGATGAAAACACAGTGACTCAATTACAAAAGGAAAACATCTTCAGTGATTCTTCATTAAGAGGTTAACGCTCCTGAATTCATCTGCTTCATCAGGACTCTGTGGGTGTTTGATCAGATTTGATTGGATGAATAAAAACACGAGCCTCGAGTATGTTGCATCATGCTCCCTCTCAGCCGCACTGACTGCAGATCAGTTCGAGGAGCAGAGAGAAAACACAGAAAACTCTCAAATTGAACAAGTTGAAGAAACTGTGATAAAATGTGTTCGTGCAGACGGAGGAAGAAGCAGACGCACGCTCCTCCTCCTCAGCTGGACTCAGGTTTTAAGTGTTTCCCATTAGGTGACAGTACCTGGAACCAGACACTGCTTTTTAGGAACTATTGGCCCCTGATTGAACAGTCGAGTGACATCAAACCATCAGTGATGAAAAGCCTCCTTGTGTTTTTGGGTGAACTCAGTCTGTCGTCGTCACCCCTCCGAGAGAAAACCGAGTCGTGCTGAGATGAGCGTCAAATTAGCCCGCGTTTTGGTAGATTCAGTGATTATTTCACGTTCCTCATGTCGTGGGCCCAAAGCAGTGGAGAGCGATGTCACTTCACTCTCCTCATTTCATCCGATATAAACTTTCATTTCTTTCTTTTTCAAAACAATCGCCTGATCGACGTCCTAAGTCTTTAAAACTTTGAATGACATTTCTGCTACAAACATCGCCCGAGCCGCGGGACTCCACACTGCGAGTCGCATCGATTTGTTTCTCGGCCGTCGTCTGAGTGAAGTCGCTGATAACATCCAGCCACAGTTTTCTTTTTTCTCAAGCTGAAATAATTGACAGAAGGACGAGCAGGTAAACAAGAGGCAACAGGGCGAGCACGAAGGAGAAGGAGAGGGAGAGATCAGAGCGTCCGTGTCCTCTGACGAGACCTCGTCGACGGGCCGGACGGAGCGACGGCCCACGGTCGCTCCCGGTTGCTCTGGCCCCTGGTGGCTCCGGTCCCCAGTCGCTCCCACTCCCCGGCCCCCGGTCGCTCCGGCTCCAAGGCTCCCGGTTGCTCCGGCTCCCCGGTCGCTCCCGATTGCCCCGGCCCCCGGTGGCTCCCGGATGCTCCGGCTTACACCGACACCACCGAGCTCCATTCAGCCCCCCCACTGGTTAAGCCCGACTGAAGCGAGCCCGGCTGCACTCGGCCATATTGAATGGAGCTGAGGAGGATTGTTGACTCCCGTCCAGAGGATCTTTGAAAGCTCCATCTCAAAGCGGCTGTGACTGGGAGAACATTGCACCGCACGCGCGCCACAAAAGTGAAAAGTTTCAAGTAGTTTGTCGGCGTCCGCAGGGGGAGTTGGTTCAGAGCGGGGGCTGTTTTTTATCGCTCTCCGTTTCTTTCACTGGGGCGGATTTGTGTGTTCCCAGCAGCAATGACAGATTAGCATGTTATTAGCGCTGAGAGCGCTCGGAGTGGGACATATTTCATGTTAAATAAAGAGCTGTTTGAGCCACATAGGCTTTAAATAGCCACTTCATCAAAAAAACACAGCCACCAACAGCACTTACCTCGGTGCCTGTTTAGCACCGCCACCCAGAGCGAGTGGCACTTAAAGGGACTCGCCGCGTGTTTCAGTGCACGGACCATATTTCAAACAGAGAAGAAGAAAGTGGCTTATGGAAGCACCCTGCCTCTTAATCCCTGTCTTAACTCCGCTCGACCAGGCGCCACCGAGGGCTATCTATCTATCCAACGCTCCACGTACCCGATGGAAGCCACACACGTGCACCCTCACACACACACACACACACACACTGGGCCTGGCACCATTAGTTACACTGTTACACGAGGACCAGGCAGGCACCAGAGAATAATAACTTTACCCGGGCGAGAGGTGAGAAATTGGATTGGAGAAAGTTTAAGAGCAACACTTTACTGCCTGCTGGGAGTCGCCCAGTGAAAAACAAGCCTGCGCCGACACAGGCACATTAACAGCTGCCAGCCGACCGGCTCATCTCCGACGCCGTGTTTCTTCTAAATCCGGTTTGAGCATCTGAGTCGTTTCGTGAAGAAAGTGTGAGACGTCTCATCTCAGCAGATTGTGGGACTTTTTAAGCACATTTTCAGTTCATAAGACCAGATATTGTTTAATTACGAGTCTTCAGAAATCATCTTACACAGGACAAAGGTTTTCCAAGCGGAGCTCGCCCCGTCAGCCCGACTGTTTCAGAGAAACGCCTGAATTTTACTTGTTTGAGGCCAAATTATTCTTTTTAGTCTGAAATCATGCAAACAGCAGAATGAGGCTGTCTTGGCTGAGCTGTTCAGTGTCTGGAGATAAGTGGTGTTAATCCCACCGGCCTCCAGGAACCAGGTGAAACAGAGCGAGTGAATCCAGGACAGGTGGAGGCCCTCGGACCCCCCGAATCTCCCCGTCTCATTCAGGGAGAACGACGCCCAGAGACGAACCGTCTCCAGCGCTCGTCACATTTTGTGCCACCGAAAGATTTTTCACGTTTCCGGGGCCCGAATCGGTAAACACAGATTTACAGATCGGTGCCGGCACTCAGAGGATCGTCGGTGCCGTGAGGTTTTATCACTGTGTGAACAGGCCGTAAAGAAAAGAAGGAAACAAACAAACCCGACTGAAGCACAGTGAATGAGAGCAGCATGAATCAGCGACTCACTGGCTTTCATGCCGCGCCAGGCTTTGCTCTGACTTGTCTTTATTCCCAGTGACTCCCAGCAGGCGGTGAGGTACCAGTCGGAGGGCAGGAACAGCGCCAGTCAGTTAGACGGTGAATCACGAACTACCTCCCTGTGTGAGTCTGGCGTTATCGGGCCAGGCCTTACTGGGTGACGTCTCCGTCGGACCGGAGCCGGAGCCACTGGTGACGGGCCGGAGCTGAGGAGGCGGCAGAGGACGGAGGA
>JAUESF010000050.1:9440961-9451062 GCA_032274765.1 Malacoctenus tetranemus
CTCTCCGGCGCCCACTCCGCTCCTTCCTCCCCGATCACGGGCTGCAGGAAGGCCACGCGTTTGCTGGCCTGGGCCGCGGCGTGGTCCCTGGAGGAGGAGCAGGAGGAGGAGGAGAAGACGGAGGAGAGCGCGGCCGGGTCGTAGGCCGCCACGGGGATGGCCGGCGGGCCGGGCTGTTTGCAGCAGCTGCAGCGACACGGGGTGAGGTAGAGGTACATGAGGATGAGGATGGTGGTCACCATGCAGCCCAGCAGCGTGGTGTAGCCCGTGTTGAAGATCTCGGCGGCGAGCAGGTGCACCGTGACGTTCACCTCCCGGGTGGCGTTCAGCGCCTGCCTCGCGTCCACGGCCGTGCACACGTACAGGCCCGAGTCGTTGACCTTGGCGCCGTGGATCTCCAAGGTGCCGTTGGGAAAGAGGCTGACGAGCGTGTCGTTGGCGCCGGCCTCGGTGATGTACCCCCTGCCGGGCGACAGCCAGGTGAAGGAGAGGTCGGTGCCGTTCAGGGACGTCTGACAGTCCAGGTGGACGCTCTCGCCCTCGAAAGCAAACACGCTGGACAGGAGCACGGTCACGGGCTCCGACACGGCCTTCTCCACCGTGCAGTTGTGGAAGAAGCGGCTGTAGCGCAGGAACTGGACGGCGCCCTGCGGCTCGCCGGACGCGGAGCAGGTGTGCTCCTCGGCGAAGTCCCTGACGGGGGCGTAGCCTCTCAGGTCCCAGTGCCAGAACACGCTGTACATGGTGCAGTCGCACATCAGCGAGTTGTTGTGGAGGTAGAGGCCGCGCTGCACCAGCCTGGGCAGAGCCTTCACGTCCTCCCACGGCAGCCGAGTCATCCGGTTGGAGGAGAGGTCGAGCATGGTGAGGAAGGGGTGGCTGTGGTCTCGGATGGAGAAGAAAGGGAAGTGTGTTATCTGGTTGAGGCTGAAGTAGGCCTTTTTTAAGCTGCTCAGGCCGCTCAGCGTGCTGCCCTCCACCTGGCTGATCTTATTGTTGAACAGAAGCAGCTCCTCCAGCCTCCAGAGCCCCTGGAAGTAGTGGTGCTCCACCACGCGCAGCTTGTTGGAGGACAGGTCAATGTGCCGCAGGCCCGACGCGTTGCGAAACGCGCCGTGAGTCAGAGTGCTTATCTGATTGTGAGCCAGCCTCAGGTTTTCCAGCCGGGGCATGTTATTGAAATTCCCCGGCCCCAGCCAGGAGAGCTGGTTGTGGCTGAGGTCGAGAGTGACGGAGAAGGGAGGCAGGGCGAGCGGGGGTCTGGACAGACCGCTGGAGCTGCAGCTGATGGTGTCAGATACACACAGGCACATGGGTGGGCAGGTTCCCTCGGCGCCGCCGAGCAGAGCGAGCGGCAGCAGAGGCAGCAGGACGAGGCCTGGACACGGTCCGCGGGTCACGTTTCTGGAAATCAGATCCGCCGAGCGCTCTAATCCCTCTTGCTCTTTCCACCTGGCGAGATAAGCATCAAATAAGGAGCAGCATGATATATTAGAAAGCCATTCTTTTGTGTGAGCCTTGAGCTGCTCGGCAGACACACAAAATGACCGCGGGGTTAATGCCGCGCAGGAGCAGCGAGGAGCTGCGACGGAGGATGAAAAGCGGTTCAATGTCGGTACCGCGGCTCCGTTTTAACCTCTCTGAAGCTTCGCTTTTCACCCAGCGCCGCTCTCCTCACGCTGATCTGACTTATTCCCACATTTAGCAAAATAATGCAGAACTTGTGTTGCAGCCACGTCACGTTTCATGAATCACTTTGGCTTCAAAAACACGTTTTCACGTGACGAGCAGGACGTTTAGATCCTGTTCCCCTCCGTCACCGGGAGGAGGAAACAGCTTCCGTCTTTATATTTTCATTGACACGTTCGCAAAGTGACTCATTCCAACTTCTTACCCTCACAACTTGTCACCAATTAAAAGCCGAGGTGTTGAGGTGGCGTGCGCGCCGAGGGAAGCGTGCCACCGCCGACAGATGTTCCCCTCTCAGCGGCGAGCAGGTGACGCGGCGCAGGGAAGCGTTCCCACCCCGGCGCTCAGGGAGAAGATTCCCCCGTTTCTGACGTGGTTAAAAGTCAGTTTGAATGTGGGGGCAGAGAGGGAAAAAGTTCATCCCACTTCCAGACAACTGAGCAATTGGACTCACTCTGTTAATCGCATTCTCCTCCCCTCGAAAAAAAAAATGTTCCAAAATAGAAAGAGAAGAAGAAGAAAAACAGCGTCTCCGACCCACCAATCCAAAACAAACTGCTCAGCGGCAGCGTGAGGCTCCCAACTTTCCCAGGGTTTGTCTCCTCCGCATCCCGGCAGTGAGGACGGGCGAGCGCGTCGCCGGCTAATCCTTGATGTGCTCCTGGGATCCTCGGGAGGCGCTCCAGGAACGACACGCCGCGCTCGCCTCTCTCTTCAGCCAAGGTTCCAGGTTCCCCCGACTGGGCTCCCTGCGCTCGTCCCAAATGAGAGCGCCGCTGAACAAACATCCCGCGGTGCTTTGCAGTGTATAACAAACAGCACAGAGCTCACTTAATCTCCCACAATCCCACCCACCACCACCACCACCACCCCCCCCTCCGCCCCCTCCTTCTCTGTGTCATTTAGAGACCAAGCCTTGTGTCTCCCTCTCTCATCATTAAGTAATGATGCTGGTGGCTTCCCTCCTCTCGCTCTCTCCCGCGCAACGTTTCTAACAAATATCAGTCGCCCCACAATATTTTATTAATATTCCCTTGCATTAAATTTTCAGTGTTTTGCTTACTAACAGATTAGCAGAAGCTCAGAGCTCGCCTCATGAATATTACATGTGTTATCTGGTAACCTTTCAATAATCCCAGGGGACTGAAACTTGGCTATACCCACTGTGTTTCTCCCATTTTTTTAACTGTGTGCGTCTGGATCTTGCAGTGATGAATATTCCCTTTGCTGTGAGCTCTGGAGTTGTGACGACTCGAGTCCCGTCCCGTCTCCACGTCTGGTCTCGTTCGAAGGCTGTTTGCGTCGGATGCGGCTCTTGTGTGGCTCTGCTGCTGCTGCTGCTTTGTTACCTGCGCCCAGCGTTACTTTGGGGGGGGGGGGGTTAACACGCGCGACACACGTCCAAACGCTGTCGTTCCTCTCATGCAGCACGTCCCCCGTCTCTCTGAACACCCCCCGCCAGGCTCCCCTGGCTCCACTTGGCTGTGGGTTTGACTGGAGATCTGCTGTCCGTGCTGCTTGGTCATGGTGGTCCTGACAGCTCTGATTTCTGTCACACTGCATTAGCTCTGCCTTTGAGCCGCCGCCGCCACCTCCTCACTGTGAGCCCCCCCTCCCCTCTCTGCTCAGGGCTTTCACTCACTCACTCACTCACTCACTCACTCACTCACTCACTCACTCACTCACTCACTCACTCACTCACCCTCTCACACTCGCCCACTTGCCTGCTCCACTTCCACTTCCCTCCCTCGCAGACCATCTCACTGAGTCACCGACTTATTAATTCACTCACCTACACATTCATTCAGTCATTCACCCCCTCGCTCTCTCTGTGATTCATCACTGACTAACCCACTGACTCACACCCCCTCTCTCTCTCACTCTCTCTCTCTCTCTCTCTCTCTCGTTCAAACGATCACTCACTCGCTCATTTGCTGTTCTAAATACCCAAATGCCCACTTGCCTGCTCACCCACTCACCCTCTCATTCACCCTCACACTCACTCACTCACTCACTCACTCGGTGGGTTGATGGAGGCTGGTGCGTGCGTGCGTGTGTGTGTGTGCGTGTGTGCGTGTGTGCGTGTGTGTGTGTGTGGAGTCCTGGGTGATGTGGCTGTGCAAAGCTGCAGGGATCTGCTTCAGCGTGGAGGGAATTCGCCTCCCCGGTGCTTGAGAACAGGATTAAGGGTTGAAAAAAATACATTGGAATGTATTTATGTTAAAATAAACAAGCTATCACCATCTCTGGCTTTGTGGTGTTACACACAATCTTGTCCCAAGGCTAGTCATCAGCTTGGCTGCAACATGTAAGAAATATATACACCCACTCATGTGCATCCGAGCTATGTTCGAGAGGGATCCGGAACAAGCCCTCCTTGTAGGTGTGATGTTTCTGCGGGCTAATATCGAGGCTCGAATGGCCTCGGAGCAATTTGTCTGCTTTTTCCTGCACATTGAACCTGATCCCATTGTTAGAGGCCGTGATGTGGACGGCTGCTGAACAATTCACGTTTCATTGATTGTCGGGAGCTGTTATGCAACGCCTCCGTTTGCTCGCCGGGCTCCTCCTTCCCTCGTAGCCTTTTTTTTCCCCCTAATTCTGCCCCCGTGGTAACCGGATCGTGCACAGCCCATAAACTCGTCTGCACGGCGACGGCGAGGATCCGCGGCCGCGCTCGCGACGCTTTCAAATGAGGAGCACGGCGGCGCCAGCGTGATGTCACGGACGGCGTTTGTTTTGGGGTTGTTGTTTTTTTTAGCTGCGGTGGAGGAACACGCTCTTTATCTGGAGCAGCTCTCGTTTTGTCGCTGCTGTTGACGGAGCTCAAACACTTCAGCACCTTATTATTTTCCCTGCTGACTTCTCTTGTGTAAAGGAGCCTTCACTCTTTTTTCCCTCCTGCGTGCAATCATTTATCATTGTCCTCAAACATCAAATTCAATCAAAGCGTGGCGAGGTAAACAAGGTGGCAAAACAAGTTGGGCTTCGGCGCCGCTTTTTCCAGTCACACTGTAGGACAATTAATTTAGCCCCTTTTTCTGCTGATTGTCTCTCTCTGATTGTTGTTTTAGCAGCATGTGACCCTGAGGGTCGTCAACATCACCGCCCTCCTCGTCTCGTCCCTCCACAGCGATGTGTCACTGACCCGCTCTTCTTTGTGCTTCTTTGATTCCCCGCGTGTCCTCGCGTGCGTCTGCTGTGAGGCCAAAGCCTTCGTCTCCAACCTGCTGTTCTGCAAAATCCCAAATCTAATCAGCGTCTTCGCATCAAAACCGCCCCGCAAATCCTGCCGTCTTGTGTGTTTGACGGGACTCGGGCGAACGCAAAAGAAAAAGGAAGGAAAAAAACCTACTTCTTTGGAATGAGCCAGGTTCAGAGTGGACCTCAAAGCTTAAACCCTGACCCCGATGCATCCTGCCCCCAGCAGAAAGTGATTTTCTCTTTACCATCTGCTGCAGAGGAGAGAGGAGGGAGAAAAGAAGCACACAGTGGAGCATGGGGAAATGTCTGCTCTTATCTCGCCCTTGAGAAGCAGCAAAGCTCACTAAGAGTCGATAATATAAAGCTTTATATTGTCAGATGTTGGTGGAGTGTTTTCGTGGAACACTGAAGTGGAGCAGCAGCGCACAAATGTGTTTAAACTGCTTCTGTTATCGTTTCCTCCTCATTTGAAAATAAGTCTGCGGCTCGGAAATAAAAAAGAGGCCGTTTTGCATTTTTTTTTCTCGACGTGATCGTCGAGAAAAAAAACCTCTGCGATCTCCTTCAAAAGCATCCAGGTGGAGAAGGAACGCGAGACAAACAAAGCACTTTCATACCTGTGTGAAGAAGTCACAACATCAGAGGGGAGAAACCACCGCAGTAAGGAAACATCACCAATGATGTCAGCGAACGCGCCGCCGCCGCCGCCGCCGCCTGATTAAAGTGGAGGAATCGGTGTGAGCAGCCGACTGAACGCTGTCAGACTCCATGCGAGCAGGCGGGTAAACATTGTGATAAAGTGACACGGGAGCAGGCTCGATTGCCTCACGATTGCACTGGAATATCCAGCGGAAAAATCTGCACAGCCTGCAGATGAAGGGTTTCCATAGCCTCTGTCTGTCAATTACCAACCCTTGAACCCGAATCCACGCTCGGTTGTTCCGTGTTTATTCTGCCTCTCAGCAGCTTTTTGTGAGCGTGGCTGGCAGCCAGTTTCTCAAATATGAATGAGTCAGTGCCTGGATAAAGATTTGGAGGATTGAGTTTTATTTCTTTACTCTCCCAGGGTGAGTTTGCAGTCTGGATGAGCTCTTTGTAGAGGAGCAGTTTCCGACATTATGACATTGTTTGCTTGTGACACGGAGCCGCTCAGCGACTCCATATGCTCCGTATTTATGACGATTGCTGCGCATTATGATACAAAATCTGACTCAAAACAGAAAATCTGGAGGGAGCGTGTTGTTGTTTTTCATGTAGCACAGTCTCAGTGACACACACACACACACACGCGCACACACACACACACACACAGTATACATCGCTCCAGTGCAACGCTCCAGTGCAACTCTGTCTTCTTCAGCTTGACATTTCCTCCACTCAGTCCATCTCTTGCATGTAATGCGAAGAGACAAGCACACCATCTAGTGGCTCGGGACTCAACTAGACTGAAGAAGCGTCCAATGAACTCCTCTTAGTCTCCCTTGTCACCAGCAGCTCTCCAAAATAAGAGTCACTCACAAGGATCAAAATTTGATGATGTTTTAGATGAAGATGTATTATTATATCCACATTTTGAGTTCTTGGAGCTCTTTTTTAGATTATAATAGTATTTTATTGTTCAATGTTTAACACATAGGACGATTTAATGTGTGTTCAATCTCCTGCACACACATGAACAAATTAGAGTCACTGATTAACTCAACGACCTCCACAGGTCGACTGAAACCCAGCCCTGCTGCTGGGTCCCCGCAGCGGGAGCCAGCGCGTCACTGTGCCGCCCACTTGACGAGTTTCTCTGTGTCCCACATTGTTTTTTTGAGAGACGTTTCCAAGCTGCCACAGCCCAGATTTACCGCGCAGCCTGACGGAGAAGAGAGATTTACAAACATGTGAGGAAACAACATCACAAATCACAAATTCGCAGTCGCCCAGGAAGACGTTTCAGATAAGGAGGAAAAAAAATTCACGGGACAAATGACAAAAGAACGTCTCAGATGTTGAAAGGCCTTTTTTTTTTTTTCTTCCTCTAAGGAGCTTTTATTTCCCACCGTATCATTACTCGCAAAGGTATGGGGGTGGCTGAAAACTATTGTTCTCCACATGGTGAGGCAAGGAGTCAAATTGCAAACGTAGAGAACAGCTCTCCTGCCCTTTGAAGCTTAAATTTCTACGCGCTTGTATCATCGTTTGTGTGCAAAATTGTACAGAACCCCCCAAATCAACACAATGTGGGTTTTTCGTGTGGGTTTGAACGTCTGACTCACTTTAGGAGAGCGAATTAGTCGCCCTTTGCTTATAGAGTGAAACAAACAAAGCTTTAACTTGTTGATGTATGTGCTCAAACTTGCCTGCTACCTTCCCACAGGCCAAGGCTAGGTGCTCCCAGTCTTTATGCACGGCTAATTAACTGGAAGCCAAGCTGCTGCCGCCGCCGCCGCTGCTGCACCTCCACGTTTAACAGACGGTGGAGAGAGAAGTATTGATCCTCTCTCCTCATTTTTTACCCTCTTTTGTTGATTGTGTTCATTATAGCGCTGACAAGCCTGGGCAATTTTCCTCTTCAAATCCACTCAATTTACACTGTGTAAAGTGGTCAGCAGCCTGAACGGATTTTAATTCCAATAAAACAATATTAAAAAAACAAAACAAAAGAAGACTACTCTCCGTGGCGACGTCTCGCCAAGACGCGCGCGCGCGGCGTTCGTTTAGTGCTGTCTGGACATGACCTGTGAGCAGAAGCGTCGCTGTCGAGTGTAATCCAAACTCATGTCTGTGTGTGTGTGCGTGGCGCGCAGACAAAGCGATGCCGGGGTATGAACTGCCCCACGTCTCCTCGGCTCCTTATTATCTGCGTTGATTGTGAACGGATTTCAATTAGGGCTCACAGGAGTTAATATGATTGCTTGCTGTTTACCCTTTCTTGGTTCCTACCATGGAAGCCAATTATGCATGAGTAGCAAGAGATGAGCGCTGGACGCTGCTAATGGCTCTGCTTCCCCCTTTGTGTTCACATTACTGAAGGATATGGGTTGTGAAATGAGATCGCTACTGACTACTGTGCTATCAGTGATTGTGCTATAAAACATTATGGGCCAGAACATAGTAAATTGTGTGACGTGACTGTGGGGTGGCTGGCTGGCTGTCTGCTCGTCCTGGGCTCTTTTATCTGTTATCCTCTCATCTGCTTCCTCCTCTTCGCCCCGTGTTTCTCTCCTGCGAGCTCATATCTCCTCCTCTCTCGCTTCCCCTCGCTCATCCGCTAAACCTCCTCTCTGTTCCCATTCTCAGCCCCTCGCCTCCTCCCCGCTCATCATTTACTTCTCCCTCTTTTTTTTCGCTTATCCGCTCAACTCTTATCTCGCCGCATCGGTCCTTTACACCTCTCCTCCCCGCTTTTCATCTGCTGGCCTGTGGTTATCGACACAGACAGGCAGGACGTGAGTCGAGCCTCGGAGCCTCTTCCAAATCACTTATGATAGACTGACATATCTTAATAAGTCCATTATGCTGCGATCAATAAGTATTATTATATATACCATAGACATCCTCCATATAATGCTGCCATAGATATTAATTATTATTTCATTACTCAGGGAATCTGCTGCACATTCATCATCCCAGACGTCAGGCCGGGTGCACGCATGGGTTCTCGCGCATGGAGATATCTGTCTGAGAGTGAGAGTGAAGCAAAGAGGAGCGGCTCCGACGCGAGGCGGTGGGTTAGTTTGTTAAAAACAAGATGGCACGGGGAGAAAACCCCGACGCCGCTCCAGCACAGGTGAGAGGGAGAGACAGCGGCGTCCATGTGGAGCAGAATTATCTGCCTCCTCTCCTCGCCGTGATGGATCCCGTAGCCAGCTGTCGGTGCCACCTGAGTCACGCCGCTGTCACCGTGTCGCCTCCCCCCTCTCCCCCCTCCCCCCCCCGATCAGACTGACACTGGGGGACATGAGGGGTGATGAGCAGTTAGCGGTTCCATCAAGGATCTCCGGGGCCATCCGTGGAAAATGAAACCATCTCTGAACAGGTAACTCAATTTAACTCGTGGCCGCCTTCTCTGGAGCTACAAGCACAAATACTTTCCCAGCTGATGAGATGAGGTAACAGAGCATGGCCGGAGCCAGTGAGTGCAGCAGGAGAAGCCCACTCCACCCAAATTGCCTGGACATGGTCAAGGTTTTCCACCACTTTTACAGATGGAGGAGCGGACACTGAAGAGCAGAAAGGTTCTCCTTTTTTTCCCCCCTTCTTCCTTTTCAATCAATAAAATAGACTGGCTTTAATCATGGCGCTATTGAGTGCTGAAGCCAGCAAAAAGAGATAGTTGGTCCTTTGGAGCCATTCCCAACTTTGCCCCCCTGCTTCAAAAGCATTTTCCTGCACAGGAGGGAAATACTGTATTTGGTCTGAATTTGCGGCAAAGCCAATGAGCTGGCAAAACTTTCAGAATGAGCTTTTTTCGATTTCACTTCGTGCTTCACATGTGGAAATGACTTCTTTTCTGAAAGGATGCTCAGAAAAGGGACACCATGCGTGAGTCGGACGGTGTCGGGGTTCGAACCAGCGCTGGGAAGAAAAAAAAACCCAACCTATTCTCTTCCTTAAGTCCTTCATAAAGCACTTCCTCCTCCCAGGGTTTGATTGCCTTTCTGGTGAATATGGCTGCAGAAGAACATTATTTTGTCATCAATTTGTACAATTATGAGAAAGATATTGGAGCGCCGTCGTCTTTTTGGGCAGGAAATTGTGAAAATTGGTTTGATTGTTACAAGCTTGGGCTGTCCTGAAATGAGTCTGCTATAATAAAAAGCATTAGGGAACTATTCAGTCTTTCTTGTTATCTTTCAGGAGACAAGCGTGCATCACGCTGGAATATTATCTGACATATTGAAGTAATATCTCACCAGAATAAGCAGGTGCTGTGCGGTGACTCACTGACTGGGTGTAATGGGAGAAAACAAGAAGCAGCTCGTGCAACTTTGTTTTATTTTATTTATTGCTGATTTTATGTTAATGATTACGCGTTGCTTGTTTTGATTGTGGAAGAAACTGAACAATACATCAACATTTATCACCTGTTTTTATCAGACTTTTGGCACAAGGATCTTTCCCATCGGACGTTGGGTGAAAGCCAGGGTGCACCTGAGCACATCTCCAGTCCTTCACAGGGCCGATAAAGACGGTCGATCAATCACACACACACACACA
>JAUESF010000050.1:9466686-9482979 GCA_032274765.1 Malacoctenus tetranemus
GTTGTCGTCCCCCCCCCCCCCCCCCCCGGCGCACCGCCGCGTCTGAGGCGGCCTCATCAATTATGTCCTGCAGGCTCGATCCACCGACATATTTCCGCTCTCAAATGAATGGAATTCTCTATTATTTAGCTGCTAATATGGCTCCTGATGGCCCCTAAAGTCTGACAGCACGGTTCCGCGCCTGATGCTTTCCTGCACTCCGGATCAGCAGCGACGGTGGAAAGGGGCCGACGCCGGCCACACTGGTCATTTTATCTGTTCTCCTCGTTTCCTGCTCGTTGCATTAGCTTGCCCGCTGGGGTTTCTTTTGGCACATTAAAACAGATTTGAGTTAATAATTGATGCTGCGATTTATGGACTCCACTGCCTGAGGTTCAATTGTAAGCCTCCACTTAAAAGGAAAGCATGTCTCTCATTCCTGCCCCTGCCTTCGGAGTGCCGTGATTTATAACTTCAGTTTGATGGGGTGCAATTTATTGTGCAGAAGTCCTTTTGAAAGAAAGAGCCAGACGTATCATTTTTCATACAACGGTCATTCTGATGTGATTATGTTTGAGTTTTGGATTTCTCGTTCACGCTTCGAGCCGACGAAGGAAAATATTGATTTATGCACCGCGGGCAGTAAATCTATTTGTGTTTGTGCAGCGTGGGGCCTCTGGCCTTTCTTTGATTGAGAAATGTTGCCTGAAATTAATGTTCAATATCAATACCAGTTTCGACGTAATGTGAAAAGATCTACGGGGATTTAATCAATACCATTGCTTAGGTGATCATGGAGGCTGTGATGTATACACAGCCATTAGGCTTAGCTTTAATTAAAATTCTGCAAAGAGGCTGTCAGAAATTACATGACTCATAATGTTTGCCTGTGATTGCTTTTCTTTCCACACAGATGTAGGAGGGAGAGTCATGTATTACAGCCCAATGTGTCATTTGTCAGGTTTCAGCTAAACGTCGTCTCAGTGTGTTTGATGTAACGACTTTCCGAGCGCAAAATCATAATTGGTTTCCTTTCATGGGTCTGGCGAGATGTCCTTGTGTGAAGCTGAAAGACAACTGGTCCTTTATAGCCGCGCTCGGTGCGCGGCTCAGGGAACGATAGTGTCAGTCTGCTGCAAGGAAGCGTCTCAACAACTTTCGAGCTGGATTGTGATGAAGTTTTTAATCCCCCCCCCCCATCAAAGATGGAGGGAACTGGGAGGGGTGAAGGATTTGCTTGGTGGAATTGTTTCGGCGCGTCTTCAGCACGCCGCGGGGACGGAGGAATGCGAGGGCGAAAGCTGTCGCGTGGCTCCGGGAACCGGCGAGAACAACCGGGGCCTCGAGCTGATCGGGATCCTCAAAGTCACTCCCCAGATCTCCTGCTCGTGATGAGCGCTGGTGACAGTCAGAGGAAGGCTCGCTCACCAGCCACTGTCGCTGCGACTGGTGATTTCTTGAGTCAATCTTGTGCACGATGTAGAAAGAGAAAAAGAAAGAAGGAAATTTGCGTCACTCTCAACAAAAGAGCGAATAACAGTTTGAGCTTTAAAGGTTGCGAAAAAAAAAGGCTCCTGTGTGAATTTTTAAACGCGCTGCACATTTTGTTCAGCAGGACTCGTTTACTGAATTACCACCACTCTCGTGCTTTGTGAAGCCTCAACAGCGTCGCTGACTAACTAGCATCAGGGTGGAAATGAAGTGCTGCATAGCTACATGCCACAACCATTACATTTCCTACATGTCATTTTGCACAATAGCCACTTTTAAAGAAGTGCATTTCCTTCCCTGTGTGACTTCCTCGGTGCTGTAGAATAATAAGTTTGAAGTGGAGCGGTTTGCGAGCGCACGGCGTCCCGCCAGGTTTCGTGACGTTCTTCCTCCACTTGTTAGCAGCTGCCGCTCTGAAGACACAGGAGCTGTAAAAGCTCCTTCCTGACAGACCGTATTTCCTGCATGGAGCAGAAAAAAACGTGCTAAGAGAAATCCTTCAGAGTTCAGGACGGGGGAACTGGAAGTGCAGGAGTGCTGACTTATTTCCTGGATTTAGGACCCCCTTTTCTGCTGCACTCTTTATTTATGAGCCCCTCTGGGTGAAATGTGGAAACCTTGAGATGAGACTTTTCCTCACATTTTTTCGCATCGGTGTGATGTCAACAGTTGAAAATAAAAAGCTTTACCGCAACGACTCTTAATATTCTATTAACGCTCGCTCGTGTTTAGTGCTAATCAGCAAATGTTGCTAATACCATAAAAAACCTGGTAGAAAAAGGTGCTAATCTCCTAAATATTAACATTTAGCGTTGTGATGAGGAATAAACAAGAGTCTACCTGTGACTGCTGTTGAGCGCAGTCATGCTGCTGCAATGGATTAGCTGTGGACATCTGCTACTGTCAGTTAATGCAACTTTTATAACCTGAAATCCCCACATCGACTCTCAGAAAGGCTGTGGACATTATAGTGAAGCCACAGGAGTACGACCACACACTCTCAGCCACACAGAAGAGCCCGAGCCTTCAAAATAAAGCTGGGAAGCACAATTCATTTGTAGAAACGGGGCTGTGAAAGGTCCCCTCCGGCACACCCCACTAAATAGTGCTGACAGGGCTATGCAAAACAATGGAGGACGATCGTCACAATGTCTTTGACCTTCACAAAGACAAAGAGTTTGAGAGTTCCTTCACTGGAAACGTTGCAGTTGTAAGAAGAAGCGTATTATGAGCCAAGAGTGTTGCTGTCAAAAGACTTATACTCAGAGAAATGTCTTGAATGTTCTAGACGGACCACGATCGGAACAAACAGCTTGATTAAAACATTTTTTGGAGCAACGGCCACCGTCGGACACTCCTCACAGATACTGGAGTCTGCAAAACATTCGAAATCCTCTTTAAATTCTCTGCGTGATGACTGTTGTGGAAGGCAACAGCGTCATTCGCTCTGAGATGGGCTCTCACGTCCTGTGTTAGTTGCAGGTGGTTTTAATCGAGCTCCTGGATTGTGCAGTCGATCACAGCAAAGTGCGTTTTTTTTTTCCAGAGCCGCGTTCTGGTTTTCTTTGAAACGTGCAATTTGAAGTTTAACAGCCACGGAGCGATCCGTGTGACCCGCGGACCCCTAAAGTGGGTCCCGAACTCCAGGCGGGGAAGCATTAAGTTAAGAAAAACACCTGCTAGTCGAATTGTTTTCTCAGTGGCTGCTGCACTCTGTCTAATTATATGCTTTTATTCAAAATAGGGTCACACTCCGGGTCAGCCGACAACTTTGTTCTGCGTAAAAACACACAGCCAGTGATTCAGCTTCGCATGATGTCGAACAAGTTGTAAATTTAAGACGGCCTTGAAGCTGGAACATTCATTTTTGCACATTTGTCCTGAAAACCTTTTTGATGATCCCAAATTTAAAAAAAAAAAAAGCAAAACAAAAAATCGCTTGTACAATAAATTATCAAAGAAATCAGTGATAGATTTTTTTTTCGTAGACTTTAATTTGTTTCCTTTTTAAAGTAATTAATAAGGAGCGAGAGCGATTTGTTCCCAGCGGATGCGAATATAAAGCAGAAGGGGAAGTGTGAGGAAACGCACCTGGTTTCAATCCCCTGAAAGGAGGGATCGCTGCCATTCCCGGCTCCATTTTAATTTCCTGTTTATTTCACTCGCCGAAGCTTCGGGAACCCTGAAAGGATTTAAATGCCCTTCAGTCCCCGTGTCTCTCTCCCATTGCCTTTGATTTATAGATTTGATTTTCAGCTTGAAAGCAAGAAGGGAGGAATTCCAAGAGGAGGAAAAACACCATCATGACACGGAGGAGCTTAAAGCGAGCTGAAAGGTGGAAAAAATAGGAAGGGTATAAAACTCCCATTGCCGGCGCCGTGGATGAAATATGAGGAATTGTGGGAAATCATGTAACAAAACGTGATATGCGGCAAATGAACTGGGCTTTATTCAATCCCCGAGCAGCCATAAGAAGCCCCATTCTGCTCTGTCTGTATTGTGCTGTGCCCTGTGTCGACAGGACTCACTTTCACTTGACACTGTCGGGCTCCCATTAAATTCCACAATACACAATCACTCCTCCCTGCAAACTCTGTAAACACACCGCGCTCGCTGTTTCTCTCTTTCACTTGGAAATGTGATTTCTCAGCAGTGGATGTCACTCGGGGGGGCAGTGGGGGGGTGGAAGGCAGCACGACGTAACCGGGGCTCTTCTTATCTCCATCGTATATCTTAAACAATCCATGGCTAATGTAGCCCAGAAGGTAGCTTTGGATGAATATATGCATCCACCCCCCCCCCCCTCGCTCACCTTTCTGCCTCCATATGCGAGGGATCAGCTGGGGTGCCAGCAGAAGGGACCCAGTGTAACGAGGGTGCACCCACCCGGGGGAAAAAAGGCAGCTTTTGTGACCCAGAGCTCCAGCCACACAGTGTTCCCTCGGGACCACTGGGCCATAGGGGAGTCTAAAGGGAGACAGACCGAGGTTGAGAGACGGGAGAGGGAGAGGGGGGGGGGGGGTACTTGGGGACCGTGGCGCTCTGAGCTCCCTGAACAGATAAACCCGGGGGATTACTGTCAGACGGTGCCTTCCTCGGGCTCGCGCGGGGCCACAGTGACCACGGGTTTAAACTCCAACCTGTTTTAATTGTGCGCAGCCTCCAGCTAAAGGAGGAGCGACCCCGGCACGCCGCCGCCGCCGCCGCCGCGAGCGCCATTTGAACCATATGGCGCTGGTGCATAAAGGTAGTGATTTATTATTCCACCTTATGTGATATCCATGCACAGTAATTTGTAACACCGTTAATTTCCACTTAATGAGTGAGAGAGATTAATTCATGTGCATGATGAATTGCGCAGCGGCGAGCACTCAGACTAAGCAAATTCTCATTCGAACTGTGCGCGAGTGTGTCTGTGTGTCTGTGTGTGTACCTTTGTGTATGCTTTTCAAACTCTGGCGAAGACTGCAGGGGCACTTATCTGAAATAAGTAGGCCTGCCCTCCACCGCAGTCCTCGCTAGCAGCTCCGTATGGTAATGAGCTGTATAAGATGAAGAAAATATGTTTTCTCTCTCTCTCTCTCTCTCTCTCGCTCTCTCTCTCTCTCTCTCTTTCTGCAACACAAACAGCACCGCGGTTAATTCAAGACACCGAGGCATAATCCACTCTCACGGTTTTAATGACAACACTGCTGCTTCAAATGTAAAGTTCATGTGAGAAATCGAACAATGAGCTCATCGGGGCAACATTAGATTTAACGGTGGCGACGCAAAAAAAAACAGCAACAAAGAAGAAGAAGAAGTAGGAAGGCAGACGTGCACAATGCACAACATGTCAGTAACTCGCTGTGGTGGGTTTGTGACCAGCTGCCAAAACATAAATTGAAATGAATAGCGAACCCGGAGGCTCGGCTGCCAGAGTGAAGGGGACGATGATGAGGTCACGACGCCCATCTGCGGCGCGGCGTGCGCGGCGTCCCGGCGTCGGCGTCTTCATTACCGCCAAGATTGTCTTAATCTGCCAGGATTGGCCCGTTCAAACAAGCCCACGTTCAGCCGGTTGCGTCGGAAGGGACGGAGGAGCGACGGCCCGAAGGTGCCGCGAGTCCAAGCGCAGCCTCGTCGTCGTCGTCGCGTCCCCCCGCACGAGTGCCACGGTGCGACTCATCTGGAGCACGTAGTTTAAAGAAGGCTCGCATTGTGGGACTGTGCTTACAGTGGGGAGCGAAATCAATTCCCAACAAGAGCGAGCCATTGTTGAATACAAATCGTAATCATAGATCAAGACTGTTCGGCGGCACAGTTTGTACTGAGAGAACGTTGTGATTTTTTTTTAGCCCTGTGCGGCGTTTTATCTCTTTTTCACGGTTCTGTCTCTTCTCTCTGTGAAGAAATAACTAAGAGAATCCCAGAGAGGAGTTCGAGGCGTTGCACTATTTAAGAGGACACAGGAATATCGAGTGAAGACGCACCGGGCACGATGTACAGATGCTCGACAGGGTACGGCACTAAACTCAAAGTGTGCGTGGGGGGTCGGGAAGGAAAAAAATTATTGACTTTTTTCAGTAATTACATTTTATGAGGTTGTTTTATCCGTTTTCTGTCAGTCAGACGATGCTTTCAAGCACGGTAGGAAATTCTTAGTTAAGCAAACGTGTCGATATGTTGATTGGGGAATGATAATGAGGTGATTATGAAGTATAATGTCATTAAAGGAGATCAACCGCTCGCACTGGTTTCCTGCTGAATGTGAAGTGAGAATTCGTGTTGAGTCTGAAGAGTTTCTCTCTGTCAAAACACTTTTATTCACCAGTGAGAAGTGAAAACTGGCTGTTTACATGTTTACATTACTTCTGTTTGATTCCTGAATGTTGAGTTACTTTTACTTGAGGCAACTGATCGATTCTTTGTGGAGTCCACAAAAGGAACGAATCGTCGGAGTCTTTGTGTTTATTTTCAATCCGACTGACGTCGAAACTCGATTCTATTTTTCAATTTAAGCCAATAAACTTTCAGATGAGCCGGGACCTCGTGTGAATTTGCAGGTGAGCGTTGTTTGGACCGACGCGCTCGTGTTAACTCTGGCGTCGATGTGAGAGGATTTGAGCCAACACGAAAAAACAAAAGATGTTGTTTTGTTGCACCACCACCCCCCCCCCCCCCCTCACCCCCCACCCCCCCCCCTGTGTATTTGGCAGCTTGGAGAAGCTCTTGGTATCTCTATTATCTTTGCTCCACAACAGCTGACCCCCAAACTTTTCCCTGCGAGCGAGGCGGGGGTCCTCCGGCTTCCAGCTCATGACTCCATCCATCTTCTTTACCAGCTTCATCCCGAGCGGGGTCACACATGGCTGGAGCCCATCCCCCCCCGGGCGAAACCACCGGGACGCGGCCCGGACAGGTCTCCGGCCCGTCGCCGGGCTAACTCAAAGAGACACCCAATCCCCCCCCCCCTGACGGAGCGCGTGGTCCCACCCAGAGATAATTCAGCCTTAACCAACTGACCTGATGAGGCCGTCTTTGAACCTCCGAAGATTAAGGCCCCTGTCCAGCGGCAGGTTAACTCGGGGGACCTGCTGGCTGTGAGGTGACAGTGCGCGGCCACTTTACCACCGCGCCTTCTGGCTTCTTTACAGCGGCGGGGGCCAAGTTGTTGAGATAGCTGTAAGGAGCGTCCCTCTCCAGTGCTAAATTGTGCTAAAACTGCTGCTGTGGCATTATCTTGACCGCCGCGGCGTCCGAGGGGAGCCGCGTTGTGCTCTCGCAGCTTTAAATCACAAAATTAATCAGTGCCGCGAAAAGTCATTTCTGGACATCTCGGCCGTTTCCTCCTCCGCAGAATCAAGTCGTTTCTCCCGATGAGCCCCGACGCACGAGGTGCACGCAGTGCGGTCAGGGCTCAGCGATAATGAGCGAATCAGTGGATTTTTCTTAATCACTGCGGTCGCTCAAACTGCCTGAAAACTTCCCAGTCAAACACAGTTTCACCCATCACCCCCCCTCCCCTCCACCCCCCTCCCCCCGTGTCAAAACAACACGGCTTGTTTTTCTTTACATTTCAGCTTTTGTGTGTACAAAACAAATGAGATCTAATTGTTTGTTTGTGCGATTTGGAGGCGCGAGCCGCCTTTGTTACCTTTGGACCGAACCGGGCCGGCCGCTCCCAGACTTCACGGCTCGCTAAGAGGAGCTGCTGCTGGCGGCGTGGATGTTTGTCGTGCGGACACAGCTGCGGTATTGACGTTTTCATCGGGCCGGCCGGAGAGATTGCTTCACCGCGGCGCCGGTTTATTTATCCATGTATAATCCTTGATTCAGAGCGATCGGCGGGCTGGCTGCGCATCGATTCGTTTCAAGTCATCGTTCCATTTTTCATTTGTCAGTAACGACTTTTATGTACATTTGCAAAGTCTTCCCAAAGAAGGAAAACCTGTGAAAGGTTTGTCAGCACGATTGATCCGCTGTAACGGTGACTTTCTTCCTCCCCCATCGCTCAGTCCCCCCCCCCCCTCTCTCTTCGTCGAGTAAAAGTGCAGTGGAGAAGAGTCCGGTCCATCATCTGTATCCATCAGTCCAGGTCTTCCTCGCCCCACTCCTTCAGAGTCACACTCTGAGAGGAGCTGGTCATTCAGCGGGGCTGTGGATTAAAATCTGCCCCCCCCCCCTGCGCTGCACCGCGAAGACACTTGAGATAAAATAATTCACAGTGGTCCGGCGCTGCTCAGAAGGTCGGCTAATTAACAGACACAAGGCGGGAGGCATTTGCTATCACAATCAAATTTGTGCCGAAAGTCCTCCTGGCTAACGAACACAGCTGCACCCACTTATCATGTGTGTGCCCAGCGGAGCGTGAAGTTAGCCATCAAAACAAAGACCCAGTCACCCTCTAATAGGGTCTCTGGAAAATTCCAGGACTGTAGGGTGGGAGGTCAGCACCTCTGGGTCCATTACTGTCATATATAATACCTCTAATCATTATCACTCCCCCCGTGGCTCCCACTCAGCAGCAGGTACATGTCAAGCCTGTAGGAGGGAGGGAGGAGAGTCAACAGCAGCGGAGGGTTAATATTTCCCGACACGTCTTTCTTCCCACTTAAACTTTTCGCCTGTCTCCGAGGGCTCGTCTCCACGCAGCTTAAAATCCGAGCGGACCCTTTGTCATAAAACCCATGCATTTCAAAAGACAGCCCGGGGAGGGGGGCCTCGCGTTGCCAGGCTCCCCGCCGCCGTTATGTATTCCAGTGGTCACTTGTGCATTATCTGTCCATCTTTCACGTTCCAGAGTGCGAGCGGATCGCGGGCTCACAGCAGCCGCTTTACAGAGACATAATTAGAAGGGAGAAGGTATGACAGATGGATTACAATCGTAATTGAGAGTGTGGAGAGTCTATCGTCCTAGCTGCAGTGCACCTGCTTTGTCCCTGGCATAAACAGCCCAAGAGGTAAGCATTTGTCTTCCCGCGCGGCGTGTCTGTGGAATTACAAAACGCCTCCTTTCTTCCTCCTCCTCCTCCTCCTCCTCCTCCTCACAGACGCCGACTCTGCTCGCAGTGATAAAGAAAAAGCTGAGATGGGCTGATTTTGCTATTCCAAAGCAGATGGCACAAGTTGAGACACGGGGGCCCGGCAGCTCACTGACCTTCATGTTGCTAATCTAACATTGCCCCTAACATTGATCCAACATTAACACCTCACCTCCTCGCAGAATATGCACGGCTCCAAACAGGCTGGTGGCCTGCGCGCTCTTCGAACAAATCACCCCGACATGCAATTACCTCGGCGCTCCGGAGTTATTTCTTTCCGGTGGATACACCCGCCCCCCTTTCATTTAAGTCTGGGAATTAAACAGGTTTCCAGGTTAATTAATTTGACAGACAGAGCCCATTGTGGCCGGCGTCAGCCCAAAAGGAAACCTTATTGCCTCTTGTGCTGAAGGTTGACTTTTTATTGTGGGCTGATGCTCCGTTCTCTCCAGGAGCTCCCTGTGCCGGCGCCTGTAATTGACTTGAAGAAGACTGCAACCAGTCGACATGTTATTGAATGCCAGAAACAAAAGGAGCGGCTCTTTCATAGGAGACCATAACTTATGTGCCGGGCTGCCTCTAAACGCTGCACACCTCTGCCACGCGGAAGGGAACGGCTGTATTTTCGTACTTTAGTCGCTCGTATTTTAAGCATAAACCCTGCCCCCCCCTCCCCTCTCCTCTCGCCGGAGCCGTTCTGGCTCCGCCTCCTTCCTGCCTCCATCCCATGATGGAATCGAAAGGGAATTTCTCTGACGACGCGGCGGCAGCGGCACGTGACGCCGTGTCTGTGCGAAAGCGGAGGGAGAGGCGGGGGAGAGAAGACCCCGAACCAAAGTGTAATCTTGGGTGTGAATCGCGCCGCCTCCCCGGGGGAAAGGCCCCTCTTCCTGGGGTTAGTCAGTGAATTAAATCATGGTGAGGGCCCCATTTTTCAAAAGTAACCTTTCCGTTGACAGTGTAAGTGGGAGTCAGGCGCCGGCTGCACAGTCCGAGCAGTGGAATTAGTGTTGTGCGTTGCGACACCAGTCTCTCAGGGTGTCATTTGTAGGGGGGCTGTTACTGCATTTTTCCGGGCCTGCCTGTCTGTCTGCGCGCTCGCAGCGGAGGTGGCCATCTGCCTCCCTCTCCTCGCACGTCCCTGGTTCCTCTGCTCAGCAGCTCTTCCCAGCACTTCTTTCACAGCTTTTTTTTTTTTTTTCCCAGTGTATTTTTAGAGCATCTCTCGGATTCTGGCCCCGGCGTACTGTATGTGCTCCCGAAACCACATTATCATGCTTGGATTTGGACATGCCCGATTTGCCTGTTGAAAGATATTCGTGTACTCAGTGTGGCTAATGGAGATAAATACAGTACATGGCCGGATTAGGCTTGAATTAATCTCTATTCAACTTAATTAATTAGAAATTTGTCCATCCAAGCCTGTAATGTCAATAGGACAAGTTTCAATTAGCGCTGCATCGCCTTTTCTAATCTTTTAATTGAACAGAAACGAATGAAATGAACATGTTAGTAAAACGGGATTCTCTGCCTCATCATCGTTTTCACCATCAAGCCACTTTCACAAGCTGCTTTCTTTTTTCCTCCCTTCGACGATCAAGCGACTCAGATAACTCGCCCCAAAAAACTCCCCGTCCCGTTCCTCTGTTCGACTTTTCTCAGGCTGAGAAGTTTCACCAGCTGCAGTGCTGCTGCGAGCGCGGCGCCGCCTAATACCGAGGGGGGCTTTAGTTAAACCTCGCATGAATTCATTATTCAAGGAAATCTATTTCTGTTTCAATATCAGTTTCAAAGTGTTTGTTTGTTGCAGAGATGCCCCTTGATGTCTGAGCGGCTCCCTGCATCTTCGTTCAACATTAAAGAGCCCAGATACAAGTTAAAGAACTTGTTTAAACCTGTTTAAGTTGCAGTCGTGAGCCTGACGACGCTCTGAAACGAGAACCGAGCAACAATTAACTCCTCTTAACAGAGAAATCTGACACCTTAGGAAAATTTAGTTGTTGTTGCTCTCACTGTTTTATTTTTGGAGCCACTGATTGTGCCGATGAGGTGCCAGTGTTCAATGTTTTCATGAATGGATGCTCCGAATCTGTCAATGAATGAAAGATAACGACTTTTACTTTGTTGTTTCTCGTTTGTTGTTGTTGTTTTTTCTGCTCCACCACCTTCACTTAGCCGTGTTCCTTGAAATGAGGACAAGACATTGTGTAAGATTAATGTAACGGTGGAAGTAATGAGCAGATAAAACACGTCGGGGGTGAATTTGACTCTGTGCATCAAGCTGGAATTATTTTGGGCACTCTGAGAGGAGCAGTCGCTTCAAGGTGAAGGGTTTGTTCGAGCTCAGACGAGGACAGAGTTTGTGTTGGAGACACGATCCGTCTGTCCGTCGCTTCATCTGGAAGCAAACTTAATCTGTGACGCACCTTTCAAACAAGACAAGCATGCAACACACACACACACACACACACACACACACACACACACACACACACACACACACACACTGAAACTAGCATCCACACAAGGGAAAAGTTCTGCTTTTTGGGGAATTTGTTGGAGAAGTGAAGGAAAATGTTAAACCAAAGAAAGCATTAACATATTACTCGTAAAGTCGAACAGAAAAATGAATTCAGAACAAATAAATGGACCAAAAAAAAAGAAAGAGGCCAGACAAAATGAAAAAACAAGAGACAGAATTTCATTCAAACCTCATTTTCAGGTAGATTTAACTTGTGGCCGGCTTTCACTTTGTTGCCCCTCTTTGTTTTAATGCGTCGCTACTGTTCTACGTTCCCTCCTCCTGCATCCTTTCAGTGTGTTCACGTTCCTGAGGTCTGTGTTACACCGTGACTCGCCTCGCCTCTCAGTAGCTCAACACAAAGAAAACTTGCCTTGCTTTTATCACAGCTGTCACTGGGCACAATGCACCGGGGCTAATACACTGTGACACAATTGCCACCCACCTAAAACACATTCACACAAATTTGCATTTGCTCTTCGTCAGTGTGCCTGTGACGTGCGTGGCTTTGGATGGTGGGAGCGAGCCGGCGCACCTGGAGAGAAAAAAGCCCACACAGGGAGAACATGCAGACCCCGCCCAGACGGGACCCGACAGACCCCCGATCCAACCCAAAGCTCCTCTCTGTGAGGAGTGAGCACCAAACCAACGGCTCTAGAGTTACATCAAAAACCCACCGTCAAGCATTGATTAAAGAGACAGACGTTGATCATCTGAACTCGTCCTCGTCCCGGTGCAACACATTCAAAAAAGCTTTTTATTTTAATGAAAATAAAAAGTTGTGTGGGCACCAAAGTAAAGAATCGGACCATAAATATTGCATGAATGTTCTTTGTTGGTGCATCGCTTTGTTTTTCCCTTTTTTTTCTGCGTGTTTTTTCAGAATGGATCGGTATTGGAATGGTCAGTTTCTAAGGTTACATGAAAATGAAGGTTTTCTCATGAATTATGGATCCGCGGCGCGCTCAGCTGGCAGCTTCTCTCACACTGTAACCCGGCAAACATGTACTCATTAGCCCAGCCGACAATAATTATTGTTGTTATTTTGAATATGTGCTTTACTTTGAGTTACAAGCATAAAACTACCTTTTTAATTAATGCCTCGCATTGCCAAGTAAGTCCCTGGTTAATGCATGCCCAGGAAAGCAAATTATCATAATCTGCTTGTTTGTAAAGTACCATCTGTGCAATTAAATAGTTTGGTGATGATAGTGTTTTGTTCCTAAGATGTGAGGACTCCCAGCTCCTGAAGGTGTGGTTAATTCTCACCGCCCTGCGTGCCAGTGTGTGCCAGGCGGCGTGCGTGCGCGTGCGCGCGATGTGATGGGGTGCACAGGATGAATCAGGAGTGTCTTCTGAAGAAGGGTTGCCTGGGAGACCAGCCTGGACCCCTCCAAACGTGTCTGCTCCGCGCCCTCCCTCCCCCCTCCCTCCACCCCCCTGCTCGGTTTTAAAGGTGCATCAGTGATGAATCCAAAACTATTTCAGGAAAAAAGGCACTTTTCTGCCTCTCTCTCTCTAGTCGGGAGGGTGAAGCCCTTCATACCTGCAGCTCCGCTGTGTTTCCACCCCGCCACAGATCTCCGTTTCATATCTGTCAACATCAAAACGCAACGAAACGGGGGGGTGGGAGGAAATACTCCCGACTTTTCGTGCGTGCGTGCGTGTGTGCGCGTGTTTCAGGAGGGGGGGGGGGCGGGATGGTGGAGGGGGAGGAGGGAGGAGACGCAGCTGATAATGCTGGGATGCTGCGCGCTGAGAGGCACTCAGAGGAACAATTGTCTTTATTATTCACGTCTGTGAGTGCAGTCGTTCCCCTTGTTTACCTTCTCTCGCGTCTCAAGACATCGAGCGGTAACTTCCTGGAAACCTTGCCACGAAGTGATGCTGATCTCTTCCCTTTTTTTCCCCTCCGCCCCCCCCTCTACCCGCTGAATGACGTCTGGCGGTGGGAAGGGGGCTGAAAACTCGGCGCGCACACAGCGAATCCCTCGCTGTGACTCATTCATTTTGTATAAATGCGACCGGTTGCGGAGAGGGAAAAAGAGCTGGGGATTTAATTAGCTGCCTTTTTCCTCTGCGCTCTGCTTAGTGGTCGCACATTTGCGCCCATACTAATCGTCTTCTCTCTTTTTTTCCCTCCCCCCCCCCCCCCTTCAGTCCTCGCTTTTTCTTTGGAGACTGTGGAGATGATTCGCACCCCTGGGAGAGAGACACCACAGCCGAGCGAGCCGTGCCCGCGCTCCCCCGGAGTTGTCCTGGACGGGGAGAATGTCACCCACTTCTGCAGGTCCTAACGTTTGACATTTTTTGGGGGGTGTTTTTTTCGGTGCGTGGACGAGACACATTCCTGAGATCGGCCGCACGCTTCTCCGTCCAGGATCGCGGCTCCGCGGGTTGCGAAGATGTGCCAGTTGTCAGCGGCGGCTTCATTGTTTCCACTCGCTCTCTGCTTTCAGCTCTAAATGGACACAATTAGGCCAGTTCGTGCGTCCGCGGCGGGTGTTCGTCTTCTCTCCTCTAATATCCTCCGACAGATGGATGCAGCCTCCCTGTTCGGGGGAGCCGAATTACCGTCGGGGGCTTCACGATTCAACAAGCTGCACCGCTCACTCCTGGCTGCAAAACGATGGGCGCAGTTCGCCTGAGCCTTCTGCTGCGTGTCGCTTCTCCAGCCCAGCTTGTTGAATCTCCTCCCTGGTGACAACGATGGGCTCGTTTTGAACCAAACTTCGAAGCCTTTCTGCTTTTTTTTTTTGGTTTCCGTCTCTGGCGGATCGCGCGCTCCATCCTTCCCGAAACCAAACAGCCAAACTTGACGATGGCTCGTCCCGGCGTACGCGTAAAGCTCAGCTCGATATGGAGGCTGCTGTGGCTCATGAGGACTGTGGTGGATCTGGCGCTGCCTCAGGAGACTTATGCCCCCCATTCAATACGGACAGAGGGACACCTGACCCTCGGCGGACTGTTCCCGGTGCACGCCAGGGGGGTCGACGGGACGCCGTGCGGCGACCTGAAGAAGGAGAACGGCATCCAGCGGCTCGAGGCCATGATGTACGCGCTGGACCAGATCAACCAGGACGAGCAACTCTTGCCCAACATCACCCTGGGCGCGCGGGTGCTGGACACTTGTTCGAGGGATACCTACGCGCTGGAGCAGTCGCTAACTTTCGTGCAGGCTCTGATCACGAAGGACACCTCCGACGTGAGGTGCACGAACGGGGAGCCGCCGGTGTTCGTCAAGCCCGAAAAAGTGGTGGGAGTCATCGGAGCCTCGGCGAGTTCGGTATCGATCATGGTTGCCAACATCCTACGCCTCTTTCAGGCAAGTGCTCGAGCCCGTGCGCGACTTGCTGTGTGTGTGTGTGTGTGTGTGTGTGTGTGTGTGTGTGTGTGTGTGTGTGTGTGTGTGTGCGGGTTTTTTTTTTAAATAGCCGAGATTGTGTCGTGTTTTTCTACCTCCTGCATGTAAATGCCGCTAAGAGCCAATAATCCGCTTTAGGGCAGAGTGAAAGTGATGCGCCTTCTCATCGCTACCCACCCAGAGCCAGAGAGGCGCTGCAAAAGTGAGGAACTAGGGGGGGGGGCTGCACCTGACGAAGCCCCCCTCCGTCCTCACGAGCACGAGTCTATTTCCAGATGATGGGATCAGGTTTGATGGGTCCCTGGTCGTGCGCTTTTTTTTTTTAGGCTCTTCCTAATTCTCACGGGGACTCGTGCCCGTCTCGAGAAACGCAGCCCAAAAGAAAGGTGAAGTGAGTTTCGGTTGGGGTTTATTTTCCCCTCCTTCCGACCCACTACACCGTGCGGATTAGACAGCTGAATGTGCTGTTGCTTGTCCCCGGTGGTGCTGAAAGAACAGCTCCCGTCTGTTCCAGTCTCACTCCGGAGTCTGGATGAGTGGGCACTGACAGCCTGACACAATCACACCCAAACCCAACAACCCCCTCCTGAGAATAACAGGCCTGTTTCATGTGATTGCACATGATTATATGAGCCCCTTGAATGGTACCGCGGGCTTTTTTTTTCATGAATCGGTTTGAAACTGAAAGGCTGGATTTATGGTCCAGTTGGCTCGCCTTTCATCTGCAGGGGGTCCTCTTTTGCAAAACGAGCCTGGTCGAAAGTCTTTGTAACCTAATTGAGCCTCCTGACTGCAACTAAATTAAATCAATTTGCAGTGCTTATTCCGAAACGACCTAACTTGGGGTTTATGGGAACACTCTTTCTGGTCGTGCTGGCTTCCACTCAACTCACATTGCTGGCCTACTACTGGTGGTGCAGTGCAATGGGCAGCGCACCAATACAGCAGATTAATTATTTAAAGCACGGCTCTATAGCAAAATATCTAACGACTTGAAATACTGCATGGATGTTGTTGTTTTTGAGCGTTTCTCTCGGTGTGGTGGGAGGACGGTGGGAGATAACCCGGGCTGCAGCCGCTTGTGTTGGCGCTAACGATCTGTGGTTTGCCTGTAAGTCACAGTCCCTGTCATTAGCGTTGTGTTTCAGTTCAATTAGAGCGACCATGGGCCCGGCTGTAAGTAGCTGTTTAACTTATGCTGAAAGACCATCAGAGTGCTTAACAAGCTTTTAGACCTTCTTCCAGCATCCGCCCTCCTTTGTCTTTACACTCACACACACTTACACACCACACGATTGTTTATTTATTCAGCTTTTGTTTTGTGGGGGGGGGGGGGGGGGGGGGGGGGGGCGGGGGGGGGGGGGGCGGGGGGGGGGGGGGGGGGGGGGGGGGGGGGGGGTGGGGTCGGGGCGGGG
>JAUESF010000050.1:9514893-9526699 GCA_032274765.1 Malacoctenus tetranemus
GCGCGCTGATGAAAAATATTTGGGGTGGCCGTTGGATCGGTTTGTGAAGGCCGACCTCTGGACTGGCAGTGCCACTCCCTGCCCGTGTTGTTGAAACGTGTTTGGTTAATACACTGATCTCAGAGCTGTGCCCAGCAGACCGTCCGATAGGTGCGCGCGTGTGCATTTATGTGTGTGTAATGGGTCAGTCATGTAGGGAGACTGCTAAAGCGGGAGCGTAAACGCAGCGATGCAGGCCGAGTCCGTGCGTCGCGCGCTGTGACGGTCGGGACTCGTCTGTTGAAAAGCTCCGGCGCGCTCGCCTCACCTCAGACACATCAGCGGGATCAGTAGGATTTACTGTCTGCAAACGTCCGTCAAATACTTCATGGTAATTCATTCAAGATTTCAGTTTTAATAATTCACTCCGGACCGCAGCAGTGCACTGACTGACAAATCAGCTTTCTGTCCTTACAGCCAGACTGCAGGCATGAATAACCCCCCCCCCTCCCCCCCGACTACTTAGGAAGGTGTGGAGGTCACAGAAACACCTGCCAAGGCTTTTTGACCATTAGCAGGAAGAAGAAAAAAGACTCGCATCTTCGGGCAGAGCTTGAATCCTTGAGTCTTTGGGTGTGTTGTTTCTTTCATCCATATGCGGCACTCTCGTGCCCACAAAATTGCACGGTAATTGTAGCACTGATAGTGATAATTAAGTGTGATTACTCTGCTTCCCTTTATGGCGAGAAACCGAGCAAACAGGTAAACACATGCAAAGAAATTCACCTGCCAACTCCGCGCCTGACCTTGGGAGTCGTGCTCTGACGACATAATCAAGTTCCACTTGTTTCCGAACATGAAAAACACTTAAAAGATTTTAATTAATTCGACTTTTTCCTGCGACTCAGCTTTTTGTTTCCGCTGGGGCGCCTCGCGTAGTAAGGTCAAGATCTTAGACTGGAGCAGAGAAACACAGAAATTTCACTACTCCCACATGAGCAGCGGCGGCGGCGGCGGCGGCGAGAGAAACTCCCTTTCTAACAGGAAGAAACCTTCAGCAGAATCGGCTTTAGAGGCGAGCGTCCGTCTGCTTCGACCTGTCGGAGCGCGAGGAGGGGAAAAACAGCAGAGCAAAGCAATAAACAGTAAACAGTCGACAGGTTGGCGAGGCCAGTAATGGTGGATCAGAAACAGGCAGAGGCGCAGACACCTGCAGGAGGGGAAAAGAGAGGACAGAGAGGAAAAAAGGGGGAGAGAGAGAGAGAGAGAGAAAAAATCACACGCCACTGGAGAGAAAGGACAAAGTTAATGACCTGCAATAGAGGCACACGGATGCGTGCGGGGTGAAAGCGAGGAGAGGAGAGGCGCCCGGTGCATCATGGGAGGTCACGCAGCAGCCGCGACCTGCGGAGGCAAAACCAAGGGATGGTTCAGGGTCACCTGAGCCGGGCTCCACGACGAGCTTTATCAAAAAAGGAAAGTCTCCTCTGAAAAACTGCACACGGATGCTGTCTTCAGGACATAGAGGCGCCTCCTCAGCGCCCAGGTCTTTATCATGCAAGTGGCTGCGCTTGATAACGTCTAATTCTCATTCCCTCCAAGTCATAATTATCAGCCGATGACGACTGCAGCACGCCGGAGCGAGCGTTTGCGCTAAACACCGAGATATGGATGTTTGTTTTCACGATATGGTCAAATAAACATGCCAAATGTATAAAAACTAAATCGGTAAAACGCGCACGTTTGCAGCCACGACGGGCCTGTGAAAACATCGCAGCGAGAGAAAAGACCCGAGGAAAGCAAATAGTCACGACGGAAAACAACAGGTGACAAACGAACTGAAGCGGAGTGACGTGAGGTCACCGAATCAGCGACGCACAAACACACACACACACACACAACAAAAGTAATCCAAGGAAAACCCAGAGAATAAGCTTAACAGGGGCCGATCGCCTCAGCTTGTTTTCCCTTTGTGAGAATAAATGTCACAGTGTCAGGAATAAGAACGTCAACATTAATTTCAGTGTTAGATTAATGGCGACCAAAACCAAAGAAAAACACTCCACTCCATTGAAGCACGTCTCCGACATCCTCAACATAAACTGAACGTTATAGCTTCTCTAAGTGCAGCGTTTAGGGCAGAGCAGCTGCACTGGATCCAATTAGACTGTAATTAAACACGGTCCAGGTGCAATGCAGGTGAAAGCGACTGTTTGCCTTTATTGTGATGTTTGGCTGTAGGGGGAGGGAGACAGATTTGGCTCTCATCAGGAAGCGAATGTAATCGCGCTCCTACAACAGCGCCGGGCTGCAAATAAAAAAGCCAACAACAACAACAACAAAGTGCTGCGAGGTGAGTTCCTGCGCTGATACTTGAAGAATTAGACAACGCGGCACATTGCTGGGGTCACACATCCACTGGAGTCTGGCTGAGATATGGGATGCTTGAAAATATCCTCCTGCGACCAAGTGACAAGGTAATAAGACAGGGCCCGGAAAAATATTGTGTTCATTTTGTCAGCACTTGCAAGTCATCCACCTGTGAGGCAGCGAGCTGCTGCCAAATAAAAAACCAGGAGAAATAACAACTGATGTTTGCATATTCCAGACGTTTTCGTCTCCACATCCCCACTTTCGGGCTAATTTGATAGCTTCCAGGAACGAGTCGACAATTTGGAAAGTGCGCTGACGACAGATAATGTGCTAAATAACCTGGGACGACGCTGCTGGGCGGGAGGTGCGCGACGGAGCCGGGCCAGCTGTTTCCAGGCTTTTCCCTGGTAAGCTGTGCTAACCAGTTGGAAAGCAGCTTTGTGTTCAGCATTCAGACCTGAGTGTGGGCTATCAATCCTCCAACGTGTTTGGGCCTGAAAATATAGCTGATCCCAGTAAACGCTGTATCTGTCGTGTGCGGCACACCGCTTAGTGGATCTGGCAGCGAAAAAAAAAACAACCTCTCTTTTCAATCCACAGTGGGAATTTTTTCAAAGCACTGAGCGGAGAGTATCCGGTGCATAAATTTCACACTCAGAATACTAAATTGAGAACACTCAAGTAAAATGGCAGACGGTAAATGTGGTGCACGGTACAGTAAATAGGGAGCAATTTTGGACACAGTCATTCAGAAACGCGATTTCCTCGAAACGCTGCGACGCGGCGCCGGGAATACCAACGGCGCCGGGGCTAAACTTCCTCCCTCTCTCCCGCCTTTTTTCCTTTCCTCCCCCCCGGCCAGATCCCGCAGATCAGCTACGCGTCGACGGCGCCCGAGCTGAGCGACGACCGGCGCTACGACTTCTTCTCGCGGGTGGTCCCGCCGGACTCCTTCCAGGCGCAGGCCATGGTGGACATCATCCGGGCCCTGGACTTCACCTTCGTTTCCACCGTCGCCTCGGAGGGCAGCTACGGCGAGAAGGGGGTGGAGGCCTTCACGCAGCTCTCCAAGGAAGCAGGTGAGTGAAGGGACCGAGTGATGAATCGAATTATAATTAGTTTTTTTTTTTTAAATGCTTTTTTTTTTTTTTTTTGGTGTGATTTTAAATTACTGTTGCAACCGCACACACCCAGGAGAAGATTAGTTTTGCATTTCCAATTCATGGTGAAATGTGTTTTGGGCGGATGAATTATTGATCTGTTTGGCATCCTCTGCCGTCGCTCCCCAGCGAGTTTTGGAGTGCTACTGGAAATGTAGACCGAGCAAACAGCTTGTCGAGAGGATACCACGTCACGGTAATGAGCATGTCTCGTACCCGCATCGCTGTTTTTTAAACGCACCCATTTAGCGGTCTTTTCGCTAAACACGTGCCCAGGAGTGGAGCTGTTGGAGAAATAAGCATCGAATGCGTCCTCGCTGTCCAAAACTGGTCATTTGGAGGAGTTTTTGTTTTACATTCGGGCTTTTTTTTTTCTGCTTCAGTCGGCCTCGTATTTTTGTCACGGTAGCCGGAGTGCAGAGCGCCGAGGATAATAATGATGGTCAGCCAGGTCAAACTACCCTTGTCCAGTTGCATGGATGGAGGATTTTAGCTACTTTGCCTTTTAGAGGAGGAGGGAAAAAAAAGGCGCGTTCCTCTCTGGTGAACATTTCCAGAGATTTCTCCCATAAACAATATGATTAAACAGAAAGAGTGGAGCTACTGGGAGCTGTTGCAGGCAATTTTTTCTAATCAGTCTTGTTGGTGAGCTCCTATAATGCTACATTAATGCTGATTGTTTAAAAGGGGTGATGATGCCTTCTCAGGCGAAACAGTCAAACTGCTACCCTCCCGCTTTAGTGTTCGGAGGTGAGGAAAAGGATCCGGAGCAGCGCTTTAAAAACCTGATTTGCATTCAAACAAGGTGTTGTGGGTTGTTTTTTTTTTCCCTGCCTCTGACTGCGCTGAATATTGTGCACTCGCTTGACTCACCTGTTTTTTTCCACGCTGATGCTGTCGCTGGCATGTAGTGGTACATGTGAATCAGCGGCCACTGCTGTCGCCATGAGACGCTTGGTCGGTGTGCGGCACAATGGGTCAGCAGTCATCAAATCATGTGGTGAGCTTGTGCTGCGCTTCAGAAATTCAGTATGGATTTTTCACAGTTGCTGCTGAAGTTGGTCCGGTTCATTATCGCGACACGCTGCGTGATTAGACAAACATTGTTCCCAAGGAGGTCTTAAACCGAGCCAAGGTAACACTGGAGAGGAGGGAGAGGGGTGCTGGTGAGAAAAGGCAAAGCAGAGCTGGATTTTAAAGGCATCCAAGCAAAAATGGAATAAAAAAAAAACACCCCCTCACTTTAGGCCTTTCTCCAAACAAACACATACACGATCTGCTTGACTACAGCTGGAGACAAGTCCAGGAAAGAGCGCGGGGAGACGGAGCACTGCTGTCAACCGATGTCTCAATCATATGTAAGAAAAACCTCCCAGATTCTCTCACAACCACCCAAATGATTACTGGTACAACAGAGAGACTGCAGTGTTTTCATCCTCCTCCCTCGCTTGTTTTTGTCTTCTAAAGCCTCTCTGGTGTGAGCTCTTGCTTCATCCACACTGATTTTGGCCACAGCCTTCCCCGCTTTGTTATGAGGAACACTTGTGGGTTGAGGTGAAGCTGCTTTAGCTGTTCATTCTCTGTAATTCGCCTCGGACCAGCCGCTAACATTAGCATTATATAACTCTTGACACTACCCGACGCCGCAAGTAAATAAACAGGCAGATACCTGCGACTTGACTTAAAACAGAGAGTAACTTCAGCTCCAACCACAGTAGTTCACATAGCTGGATTACTGGGAGGAAGATGCTCTTTAAAGTAGATGTTAGCAGTAGTTTAATCCTTCATGCAGACAACACACAGGTTTTTTTTAAAGGTGTTGTTTTAAGTATTGCAAGAAGGCATCAGGTACTTTGAGTGAACGTCCTTCATCCAATCCACCAGTAAACAGGAGTTCAGTTAGATAGCAACAGTTTCAAAAGCTTTGGCTAATGCTAAAGTAATCAAGTTGTGACGAGGGCCAAGAAACCACAGCAGTACTAATGTTTATACTACATATAGTGCTACTGCTAGTAGTGCTACTGCTAGTACTTCTCATTTATATATATATATATATATATATATATACACACACACACGTCTATATATATATATATAGAGAGAGAGAGAGATGTGTGTGTGTGTGTGTATATATATATACACACACACATCTATATATATATATAGATGTGTGTGTGTGTATATACACACACACACACACACACACACACACACACACATCTATATATATATCTGTATATATATATATATATATATATATATATATATATAGATGTGTGTTTGTGTTTCTACATATATACACACACATATACATACATACACATATACATGTATATATGTTTGTATGTATGTATATATATATATGTATGTGTGTGTGTGGGTGTGTGTATATATACAACATGTATATGTGTGGACCAAGACCTTTTTTCCTTTTATTGTCTGTGCACCCAATTTCCTGATTTCTGAGAGCATGGGGGAGGAAATTTCTAAAGTGCCTCTGAAATACATCACCTACTTTAGCTTTAATGTGCAACGACTGTGAGAAGCTGTTTTCAGGATGACAATGCTTTTCCTCCTTTGTGCGGGGATCACTTTAAGAGGACTGTCACCTGACCTGAAAAAAATTACCTTCTCCCCGTGGCACCGGAGCAAGTGCAATATTTCACTGCTCCCACTTACCTCCCTCTCAATGGATCCCGATACGTTTCCTGTGGGGAGCGATCTCCGTGTCTTCCTCCAATAGACTAATGTGCGGAAACCTCTAAAATGGGGAAAGCTAATGAAATCCCACAGGCACCGATCAGAAGTCCAGCGAGCATGAATATTTTATCTGTGTGCATTCATGTCCACTGTGATCACTCATTAAAACTTTACGAAGCTGTTTGTGACTGCATAATTTGCATCGACAGAGAGAGAGAGAGGGAGGGAGAGAGAGAGAGATAGAGAGAGAGAGATTTTGTGCAGGAATGAATCAGAGAAAAAATCCTGATTTAAGTTTTTTCGTGCAAGTTTCAATTCATCCTCCGTCCTGAGATAAATGCACTGTCTTCTCACTGTTTTTTCTCATTTCCTACTGATGTTTTTCCCCCTCCATACTAAGTGCAGTAAACACAGTGATATTAATATGGCTTCCCAGCAGCTACACGAGGGGGACAGAATTATCGGCCATTGTTGTTGCTCCCTCATCCTGTTGCAACTGAGCTGCAGTCACTTTGCAGTATTCTGTATTCATACACAAATGGGAATTATTTCCTCTGAAGAAAGGCTTCCAGTACCCAGGGCAACTTATCTTTAATAAACACATTAATTATGTAATAGCATTACTGTACAGTCGCAGGATTCATTGAAAGATGCTCATTCTGAGCCAAAGCTGCAACGCATGGGAAGCAGCAAATAGGGGGATCGGCGCTGCGCGCGCGTGGATCCGTCGCATGAACACGGCACCAATCGGCGCGGCGCGGCGCCGGTGACTGTAAATTCTGTTGCCAGTCGAGTGTTGTTGCAGCATGTGTCCGCTCGGCCTTGAGACGCTGCTTTGTGGCCGCCCCGTTCGCTTGCATTGAAATGTCAGATGCATTAGTAGGATTCTCGCTTCACCACTTCAAGGAGAACCGTCTAGAGGACTAATGCAATATGGCTGCCCATTACCCCAAGCTGAGGCTGGAGTGATGGTCAGCCTGTATTGATCTGTTCATTTTTTATTTTTTTATTTCTTTATCTCCATTTTTTTTTTTTTTTTGGTTCCACTTTCTGTCCCGTTCAGGCACCGTCCCATCGTGCACCTTTATCCTGGCTCCAGGTGGATCTGGCAGAGATAAATCTTGTTTATACTGTTTTTTTTTTTGCCTGTGTCTGTCTGGACTCGGGCCAGAGCGAGCGCTTCAGTTTTCCCATTTGATAAAAAAAAAGGAAAAAGGCTCGCATTTGAGGAAAACCTCCCACAAAGTATCACTGTGGGATTGATTGCAGGAAGTTGCCAACAGAACGTGTTCTTAGATGTAGTCTGAACTGAGAGAGGGAGAGAGAGAGAGAGAGAGAGGGAGAGAGGGAGAGGGAGAGAGAGAGGGATAGATGGAGTGAGGGAGAGGGAGAGAGAGAAGAGCTGCCGGTAAAACACAGCTCTCGTATTCAGCGGCACAAGGCGGGCGAGATTCAAGGATGATGCATCGGCTAATGGCGCAAAATAAAGCGCAGTACTTCGGCGTGACCCCTCGACATTGTCAAGTCCCCCCCCCACCCCCACCCCCCCACCCCTCCCCGACCGGCGGCGGCGGAGAGGCGGGCGGGCTGGACGCGGAAGGGCGCGCAGATGTGGGATCTGAATGTCAGCCCCGCATGTCAGCCCATTTCGATGCGCTCCCACGTGTTCAGGCGTGAAGGCTGCGGAGAGAGCAGGTCCGCTGCTTTTTTTTTTTGACTGTGGAGGTGATAAATATAATTGCGGCATTACGGATCCCCTGGAGGTTCGGGTTTGGAGGGTGTTGAGTGGGCGGACGAGGGGGGTAGAATCCATCAACAGCCTCTAATTTAAAGGGATTTGTATTTCGCAGAGCAAAATGGCGAAGCTGGATTCCTCGCCCCGCGGTGCATTTTCAGAACCGAGGGCATTGAGGATGAATAATTGAAGCAGTTAATGCAGTGCATGACCTATGGCACTCAGACAGATAAGTGGAGAACTTCCAAGAGCTTGATGAATTTAGCCATCATGATCATTAAGCTGTCTTTGACATATTAATCAAACGCGGAGCAGAGGGTGCGAGTTCACGCCGCATATAGTTTTTGATATTGCATCGTCGGATCACGCCTAAACGGAGAAGGTGCCGCTCCCGGTGTCACAACCCGGCTCGCCTTGCTTCTGCTGTAGGAGGATCTTTAATGTTTGGAATATTTTAAAGCATCAGAATTTCGAGCCGACGTTCGACTCACTTTTTTCCCACTTTGTAAGTGACGGCTCAAAAGCGCGGCGTTGCCACGCGGCGCTTTTTTCACGGATAGACTTCAATGAGTCGAAATAAGGCACTTTCTTCTCCCAAAGCTTGACATTTATCTGTCTCACATCACAAATCTCCAGCCGAGACAGGCACCCGACTCGCCTTTAAATCCACAGTTCGGGCTGACGACTCTTTAAAGTCCACACAATGCCTCCGAATGACAGGTGAAGGCGGGGCCGGCCCGGAGCGCGCCACTCTGGAACTACCGATACAACACTTGCATTTTCATCATGTCCGCCTCCCTGACTAACTGACTGACCATCTGACTGACTGACGGATGAGGTGTTCTGCAGGCATTCAATAATTTAGCCACCGGTGCACAGCCGCCCATCTGCAGCACACTCACTTCTGCCCCCCCCCCCTCTCTCTCCCTCTCTCTCTGAAGATGGGATCTGCTCCAAATGCTTCTTATCTTCATCAGCGGCTCCTGCGGTTTCTGTTTGTAGTATTGACTGTTGTGACCTCTAATGCGTCTCTGTTCAAGACTCTTAAACCGTCGTAACTCTTCAGACGAGCCCGCAGGGTTTGTGTCATAATAGAGTTCATGTATTTTCATGAGGCGAGGAGGAGACGAGAAATTTCTCTCCATTTCTTTTGGCGCTCCAGTGTGAGAGAAGGCGCTGCACCTCGTAGCACAAAGGTGCTGCTAATATGAATTCATCAGATTTTTACAACAGACTGCAGTTCCCCGAAATGAAAAACCTGGAAATTTGGTGTCAGGCTGAAGCCGGCGTAGCTCAAATTATCTGAAATCTCTGGGCTGAAACGGAGCTTTTAGCCGCTTTCCTCGGAGACCCGCAGCACGAGCTGCTCCGCACAAGTGACACCGAGCACGTTTCACTCTAACAGGATACCGCAAACCCTTAAGCAACAACTAGGCCATTGGCGGGATCTCCATTTTTATGTTTAGTCCACTTAGAAGGGGATAACAGCAGCCGTCCCAGAGGTCCTTTGGCACACGCTGAATGTTTTCCTGCATCAAGAGAAATCCCCCTACTCTGCTGGCTGATGCTAGAGAAATGGATAGTTAGGAGCAGGGCTGAGACGTTGTCATTTTTTTTTTTGCTCTTCCTCTGCTTTTAGAAATGCCACAGCAAACCGTGAGTGAAGGCGTGTGATCTGCCAGCCATAAACGCTGTTTGTATCAAAGTAATGAGCCTGAGGAGAGTGGCAATTAGGAGGTTTCCTCCATTTCTCTGTCTACTCAGGGAAACTTGAACCAAAAGGTTATTGGGTAGACGATTAAAATGCCTGAGTGGGAGAAATTTTAATTGGTTTGGGTAGAGCTCTGCTGTTGACTCGGGACACGGGCGGCTGCCTCAGTCTGGGCCTACAGTAGTTAAACCGTTCTCTCGCGCAGGTGATCGCATTATCTGTTTATCCAAATTGTTTAAAAGGTTAGCTTGTCCTCCGCACCTGTAATTACCACGGCGGAGCGGCGCAACGCGCTTTATTATTATCACTTTATTCCCACTTAGAAAAGGGCTAATTTTGCTTCACTGGCCAATAACAGGCTGCGCTATGAGCAAACAATACCTGGTAATCTGATGAGTGATGACATGCTGCGGCAAACACAGTATATTTAACAACTGTTTAGTGAATGAGTGACTGGAGCAATCAATACATTTCATCCTGTACAAACTCATTAGTGATCACCTGTCTGCATGTGATTTATGGTCAGTAATAATATCCTCTTTGTTTGTTATTGCCAGCTGTGCGATCTGATTGGTCGGCGCTCCAGTGAGAGATGTTTAATAATTACCGTGTAATGAAAAATCAATGGCGAGCTGATAGGTTTTCTCAGATCCATAATATGAAATCTGTAGCCTGTTGTCCCAGTTGGTGTGTGGATTATTGGATTTGTTAAAGCAGACATGTTTATAACTCCGCTCTCGCTCACTGGAAACGGTGCCGCCGCTCGGCAGAGAGGGGTCGTTCCACCGGTGCGCTGCGAGCTGCAGATCGTTGCCAAAATGTAAATGTATACACTGTAAGACGATCACTTAGACTGTATAGCAGCCATGACAGCTTCATCCCAATCTCACCATTGTGTTCAGATGTGTTTTCCGTTTCCATACGGCTGAGATTTCCATAGGAAAAAAAGGGAAAAGAGGAGGAAAAAAAAGCTGCTATTGTGACCTGAGGCTCCTTTTTTCTCCTGTGTGTGTGTGTGTGTGTGCGCATCTGTGTGTGCAAGATTGAATGAATGGGTGAGATCATCCCCGAGGCCTTATCGTTTCTTACTCCTCTCCCATTAAAAGGTGGAATCTGCATCGCCCAGTCTTTGAAAATTCCCCACAACCCCAAGCAGGAGGATTACGACAAAACCATCCAACAACTGCTGGAGACACAGAGCTCGCGGGCAGTCATCATCTTCGCCAGTGAGGAAGACATACGGTGAGGAGCGCCGCGCATCCCCGGTTTCATCCACGTCGTTCAAGCGAGCTGATGACATGCCGCGTTGAGGTCTTTAATCTCTCGCGAGCAGCTCCTGAAGACAGGCTAGAGGCGCAGATTTACCATCCGCACAGGCGCGGTGTGCTCCACAAACACACCTACAACAACACAAACAGGAGCACGCCTCGGAGGAGGAGAGGGAATACGGATCAGAACAAAGCAACAGAGATATTGTTTCATTTACAATACCCCATGGGTAATGTTTATGTAAAGAAAGGCTCTATCAAACATTTAGTAACTGTAAATTCAGAAGTGGCGGATCCAGAAGTGGAATCTAAAACGATGGTAGGAGTGGGGGGGAGGGGAGGAGGGGAGGGGGAGAGCCAGACATGGAGACGAGCTTGTGTTGTCTGCAGACACAGATGAAAGTGACATTCCTGCCTGATACAAAACACACACAACACAACAACAACAATCTCCCGTCTTTCTCGCTCGCCGTTAATGAGGCGAGCGCAGCTACTGTACATGTGAGGGCTGTAGCGCCGGCTGTACCTGGGTGTAATACATATTAGACTGCACACGCCTCCTGCGCTCTCTCGACTAATAAACGCACAAATGCCCTTGCAGGGGAGTTCTCAATGCCACCAAGAGGGCCAATCAGGTGGGTCATTTCCTGTGGATTGGATCTGACAGCTGGGGGGCCAAGAGCAGCCCCATCCACCAGCTCGAGGATGTAGCAGTGGGAGCAGTCACTATACTGCCCAAGCGCTCCTCCATTAAAGGTATGCACACATACACACACACACACACACACTGGAAGCCTCACCACACAGATAGATAGCACTTATAGATGTTCTTTATTGATCCCAGTTTGGGAAATTTCTCTGCAGCAGCAGCAGCAGCAGC
>JAUESF010000050.1:9526799-9544897 GCA_032274765.1 Malacoctenus tetranemus
ACAGATAGATAGCACTTATAGATGTTCTTTATTGATCCCAGTTTGGGAAATTTCTCTGCAGCAGCAGCAGCAGCAGCGGCGGCTGAATACGATGAAATGAACATGTTCCGCTGTCTCCTGGGTGTGATTGAAATCAAGAAAGTTACCGAAAGATTGCCCAGTCAGCAGTCTGTGTGGAAGGGGGCAGAGCGTGTAACGAAGCCTCACCAAAACAAAGGGATGCGTGGACATAATGCTCTGGTCAGCGGCTCCCGACACTTTTTCCCCTTCGAGCGCTGCAAATTGCCTCAAAAAGCCAAACGCTGACCCGCATCGCCGTGGTAACGTGGATGAAAAATCAAAGCACCGGGCGGCTTCATAACTCAGCTCCTGCTCCGGTTCACTTCAACGTCCCACATCCTCCGAGAGGACAAATCCTCAGGCACCTCCCGTGATCTCCGGTGCCCCCCCCCACCCCCCCAAGGCCGTCCTGTCCCCCAGGTTGGGAGCCATTAGTCCAGATTTTGTCTTGTGCCACTCTTCCAGGCCACAGTCTGCAGTGCTGACCTCCGCCCGGCTCGACTTTACTCGGTTTAGGTCGTTTTTTTTTTTTTTTTTCCATACCGCTTTTCGCTAAAGCTCCAACGTGACCCCGTGTCGTCAAGGCAACGCGACCCAAAACTGTCGGCGTGCCATTTGTTTGCGACCCACGAATCAAGGACGGCGAGCTGATGTTGTCCTCGCTCTTCTTTTCAGCGCCGCGTCGCTTCGCGTGCTGCTGCTTTACCTTGTTGACAGGATAAATAAAAACACTCGTTGCTGTCCGACCAGCTCCTGTGTTTTGTCGCCATTACAGCAGAAGCGCCTGAAAACTGAGGCGAGCCGAGTCGAGCGCGCGCCGGTGGAAAAGCCTGACGGATACATTCAGAAAAACTCTCCGACTCCGACGACACAAACTCCCTCTGTGTGTCCGCCGCTGTCTGTCCCTCCGTGCTGATTATTCATTTCTTAGGGTTTTTTTTTTTTCTTTTCCTAATTGTTTGTTTGTTCATCGGTTACAAACTGCAGGGAAAAAAAAAACGTAGGAGAAAAAAAAAATCACCATTTTTATGGAGAGAAAAATCAGCAATCATCATTTTTGGGTCACTTGGGAGCAGTGAGACGAGCTTTGAACACAGCACGATCATTATCATCTTTTCAGTTGATGAGGCGAACTTGTTTGCAAACAGTTGCCGTTTTACACATCAAGCGTTTATGGAGCTACAACAGTGCTAATTCAGAGCCGTCTTTTATTTTTTTATGGCTTCCAGTCAAATTTGGGACCGACATTAACTCTCTTTTAGGTCTTTGCAGTCAAGCAGACATTTAATTAATAGGCAGGGTACAAACATTTAATTAATGATTACAGCTGGCTTAAATATGTCATATTATGTTCTCTGTGGTGGAGACAGTTTTTCAACTTTTATATCCTATTTAATTGCCCTGTTCTTCAAAGGATTGGGCCTGTCATTGGGTCATAAAGGGAAACATTGTGTATCTTAAAGAAATATTTTAGTCGATGTGACAGGTTGGTGCATTCCAGCTGTAATTATGTCTTATTTGTTTGTTGCTGGACTGAATGCTTTGAGTGGTTTGCAGCCATGCGCACATACAGACAACAAGAGCAGCGTTTTTAACTCGTCAGCTGTCAGTTTGCCGTCATGGTCAGGATGAGACTCGGTGTGTGACAGCTACTGTGTAAACAACCCCAGTCACTCTGCAGCAACAGGTAATTAGAGGCCGAGCGGTTCACAGGCTCACACCAGTTGCTGCAGTTGCTGAAATTTCCTCCACCACCTTCGCTGCAAGATGATCAGAAGTGTATTAGGTGGAAATCAGCAGCCTTCACATGGGCGAGTGTCTCTAAAACACAGGAGCAGGTGAAGTGTCTGGACGTGTTTGTCGTGTCGTCGTCAGTTGGTTTATAAAAGATATTTAAAATTTGCACCGTGAAAGTTTAGTGTTTCTGTCTGCAGCCGTTCTGACTCCATCACTTCACTCAGACACTTCTTCGTCGATAGCTTCATTCTGTGTAGCAACGCAAACCTGCATTAATACCAGTGCAGAGTGATTCTACAATATTCAGTCAGCGTGACAGTAAAACAGACCATCTTCAGTAAATCTGTTGAAAGATACTGCGGTTTTAAAATTTGGGGTCACAGCGTCGAGCGCTGAAGGTAATGACGTGTGAAGTCGGCACAAAAAGTTGGAAAGTTTCTGCGTGTTCAACTGTTTTTATTTATCTGTTGTTGTTTTTTTTTTTAAGGAGCAGCGCTCATTAATCAGCAAAATAGAAACTGTAAACGAGTCCCTCGCCGCGCCACACACTGCAAAAGTTTTAATATTTATCTCTGATAATCAGCACGGAATTAGTATAAATAGGAAACAATGGTGTTTCAGAGCTACGAGCTGAAAATCACTGAATTTTTTTAACCCTTTAACGCATTTTTCTTTTTCAGATGTGAACTTTTTTTTCACCTTGGACAATTTCTGCAAAGTCAAAGTTGTCTCATATCTTTAAAATGCAATAAAAGACCCGTCTTTGATGCTCAGATGTGAAGCACAACACAAACAGTCCAACGTACGACCTGTGAACAGAGGGATTAGAGGAGGAGACCATTCCTGTTCGTCGCGTCGTCGCCAGCACAGGATTTGTGTTTCCTCCCGACGTGCAGCTGTTAGTGACACATTTGCAATCATCGACCTGCTTGTTAGTTTTAAAATGATGGAACCTACAGTGTGGTTCATTTATAACGCGGTGATTTACATCACTGCCACGAGGCGAGGGAAGCGCTGGCTCCTGCCAACTGGTGACGAACAGCTTGTGTAAATAGAGGAATAAGATTCCTCTTAGAAATAAGCAAGAGATAAATTGATTTAGTTGACGTTTTGCGTATTAGATGAAACTCGAAATGCAAAGTAAGTAAAAATTAAATCTGTTTAAACACAACATGCGACTGTGAGACAGAACAAACCGCCCTGATAGGTCGGCATCAGCGTGTTCCTCGCTGGTTGCTCCGTTTGCTTTGCGACGCTTGATGGGTCGCGCACATACAAAGGGTTCATCGGCGCCGCGAGAAGCACTGACAGTGATGACAATGAGCCGCGAGAGTGAGTCAAAACAGTGAGGCCCAAATAATTAAGCGTAAAGATGTTAAACGCTTCACGGAGCAGAGCGGAGCCGCCAGGCGCCAAGTCCCCGGCTCCCCGTGGGTTCGTCACGATGAGCGACGTTAAACAGTCGTCTCGTTCCCCTCCTCACATGAGGAGTTGATCAACGCGCCGTTTCCTGAAGGGGACGTCGTCTCCTGAACGCAGGAGAGAGAGAAGGGAAGAAGAAAATCAGTGAGGTTTCCTGTGTTTACCTTTTCATCCCTTCGTTCCCGCTCCTCGTCCCGACGCTCCGTGTGTTTCTACTCCAGTAAGCAATTTCTTACATTTCTTTGAATGACTTTTCGCGGTCCTCCGAGAACCAGAGTGACCTTGTTATTGCGCCGGGCTGCGGCTCGGACATGACCAGACTGAAGTCAGCGGGGATAAATTGGCTCCTTTTTCTTTTTTTTTTTAATCTTAACATTGAAACCAGTGAATGCAAACTGCGCCCTCCCCTCCCCCACCCCCTCTTTCCCCCCCCCAGCACCCATCTCAGGCATATTAATCTAACTACCACTGTCAGTCGCCTTAAAATTGAAAAATATCTGGTGTCATCACTGAAAGGGGCAGAAAATGATGGGTTGGAGAGAGAAAGCTTTAATTTAGTTTCCGTATAATAATGAGCATTTGTGTTTTTGACAATTTTAACTCCTTTTTTTTCTTCTATCATTTATCTCTAAATTGAATATTACGACCAACTGTTTCTCTTTTGAAACTGCAGCTTGAAAAAAAACAAAAAAGGGAGGAGGAGGGGGGCGAGGGAGGGGGGGGTTCAGATAAAGGAAGCGAAACAGAGGAAATTATGCTGCAGCTTCTGCTGGGTCATGCAAAATTCACCACAGAAATATTCTCAGCGTGTTCCGTCTATTTTAAGTTCCGTCCAGTGTCACAGTCCTAATAAGCGACTCGTCATTACAATGGAGGAAATTTGAAAAGTCTGAGTTTTATGAGGCTTTCCTTAATTAGGGGAGGTCCAGCCAGGACAAACGCGCACTCAGGAGGCCCGGAGAATATGATTAATCCACCATCTGCCGTTAATGGTCTTTTGTTAGGAAAATCAGCTGAGTCATTCAGCTCTGATTAGCCATTACCACCTTTACCACCGCGACTCAACAGATAGCGCCGGATAGCGCCCGAGTGAAGACAAAGAGGAATTAGGATGTGAAAACTCGAGATTATCCTCCAGACGCGAAGCTGCTCGGAGACAGAAGATAAAGAAGGAAAGGGAAAAACCACACGCGCTCGCTGCTCCACTTGAATCTCGCTGAGAAGTTTTGTCCCAACACACTCTGCTGACCCACATTGGGTGGTAAAGTTAGAGCGGGAGGAAAGTGCCAGAAAAAAAAAGAAAAACCTTCTGCTGTGGGTTTTTTTTTTTTCACGTCCTTTCGTTTCAGCAGATTTTTTTTTCTCCTCTCATGAAGCTCCTGTTCCATACATGCATATACATGACGCCTTCGATCCAGTGGATTTTAGGTTAAAAAAAGAAAAGCCCTGTTCAGCACCTGCAGGACCCCCGCAGCCCCAGGCAACAGGCTGTGGCATCGCTTACAACCCCTGCGTTATTTATTATGCATCCTGTTTCTTAATTATGTAATTTCCCAGATGAAAGGCGCCATTAAAGTTCCATGGGGCTGGCGAGGAAGGAGCGCCGCCGCGGTCAAACTTTGATGAGGTGGCACTCGCTCTGAAACCACCGGCGGCCGCCTCCTTTCCCTCCACCGCCACGCGGTCCAGGCCGGGCGCCGGGCGCCGGGCGGCGGGCGGCGCCGATACAAAGCCGCTTCCCAGGAAGATTTAGACTGAAAATACACTTGGCGACAATGGGAGCGATTGGCTTACAGGCGGAGGCATTGTGAGCGCCTAAGTCGCCTCTGGACTCATTCAAGATGCATTTTAGTCACAATTCCTCTTTAAAATTGCAAACTGGCGACTGTGGGAGACAAACATGTCCAACGTAATTTACTCCCACGTACTGCAGAGGAAATATCTTGAGTAGAATCACGATATCGCTTTTGGTCAGATGATGCATCTGATGCTCCGTCTACCTGCTTACGTGTGTGAGGAGGTCGAGGTGGCCGTATGTTTGAACAAGTCGGATAACGCCCACACGTTTATTTGCCACAGGTTCATAAATCCGCATATCTGGATCGGGGTAATCCAGTCTTTTTAATGCTCTTTTACAGATTAAGAGACGTTCGTCAGCTCAGTGAGGCCTCAGTTGTGTCCTCTGATCTCAGCGATGTTTCAGTCTTTCTCTCAAACGTCTCCATGTGTCTGAAACCTGTCGATACGACTCCTCTGAGTTATTTCCATCTAAAACCGCAGTCTGAAAACATGTTTGCTGCTGGTTAAGTTCTTTGACTCTTGGGAGAAAGAAGTGGCGTGCTTTCAAAGACCACTGGCCAGCTCTTCCTCCTCCTCCTCCTCCTCCTCCTCTTCCTCCCCCACACCAGCGCCACCGCTTTTCTGCTGCTCCTGCTCCTGCTGCTGCTGCTGCAAGTTTCACTTCATTTCCTCCAGGTCTGAATTGGTTGATAATTGGTCCGGAACTGAGCCATTCTCCTCTTCCCCCTCTCGCAGGGTTTGATGAATACTTTACCGCTCTCACCCTGGAGAACAATCGCAGGAACGTGTGGTTTGCTGAGTTTTGGGAGGAAAACTTTGACTGCAGGCTGCTCAGTGCCTCCAAGAGAGAGGACACCAGCCGGAAATGCACAGGTACACCCGTTTGTTTTCATGGTTTTTAACCTTTTTTTCTGTCCTGGCGCGAACTAATTAGGAAAACGTCTGTATGACACCGAAGCCAGTGTGCCGGCGCTCGCTGTCCCGTGCCTGCCTGATGCGAGCGCGACCTTTTGTTCGCATCAGAAGCTACAGGGGCACCGTCGGGCTTTAGTTCCGCCCCTCTTGTCTGCAGCGCAGCCAGTGAGTCTAACACCAGGTGTTTCCACCCAGCGGGCGCAGCACAGGCCAGGTTTATTATTAGAATAATAATGCACCACGTGTCTTAGTCATACTACAGTTACAGACCGTCTGCTCCGGTGGCAAATGTCCTGTAACTCCCCGTGTCCCACATCCCCCCCTCCCCTCCCCTCTCCCACCCCCTCCTGTCCCTTCTTAACCCAGTCACCTTGACAGCTCAGCACACTCGCCACACAGAGTCAGGCGATATTTTATTCAAGGCTGCGCATTAGAGGGGAGGAACGACAGAGCACTAAGTCAGAGCCACGCTCGTGGCCCCATTCTGCTTTAGCACCATCTTTGTTATAGTATTAATGATAGGCTCGTTCCCGGCACTGGAATCGCTCATGTTACCTAAACTCTGGCGAGTGACAGTGTGACAGGCATTGCGCTGCATTTATTAGCTCCGTCGGTTGATGCCCGCGATGTGGGATGCTGTATTAATTGCGCTCGCATACGTGATGACGGCAACGACAGTGTGACACAAATTACTGTTTGCCAAAGGATTTTGTTTCCGTCCTAATCCCTCGTTTGGCGTCTTTCACCACGCGTCAAAGACAGAAGATGTTCCTGCGCTAAGTGAGCCCCACCAACCCCTCCGTAAAGTCACTGTAAAACGCCTTTTTTACCTTCTTCTCTGTTTTTTTTTTAATCTCTCCTTCACATCCAACCGAAGTGGCTGCACAAATGTCTCCACATCGCCTCCTCCTCCTCCTCCTCCTTAAACCCCGAGCCGGGCTGATATTTATGAATTTCAAATGCGAACAGGAGGCTTTCGCATTCAAAGACTGTCCAATGACAGCAGCCTATGCAGAGCAGATAGGTTGTGAGTGGGCTGAGGAGTGTGTTACGTTCTCGGAGACGGGCTGAAATGTCAGCACAGATTGCGCTGCAGCTCCCTCCCTCCGTTCGCGGCAGTCTCCCACTTCCTCCTATACGTCCGATTAACATTATCGCGAGGTTCTCCTGCGAGCGGCAGATAAATCGCCATTTAATAATCTTCAGATGTCGTGACGGCGCATTTCTGTTCCGGGGCCGAGTCGTGCGATTACGCCCATGATCATTGTCGGTGTTATTGTTGGTCGCATCGGCGCAGATAGTTTTTATTTTGCTTATAATTTACATTCACCCTTTGAAACGCAGCTTCAGCTTCGGGGGGAGAGTGAAATAACCAATTCAGCTCATAACAAAAACAAAAAAAATCCAGCGGGGGCTGCGCATTAGGTATTCAGGCAGGGTATCAGCAGAATGAGGCAAAACCTTTACTGCAGCCCATAGTGAAAGGGCAGTGCACTGGGAGGATGATATAAAAGAGCAGGAAGCCACTGTAGGAGAGTGTGCTACCAAAGTTCATGGTGATCTTCATCACCTTTCAGACGGGACAAATGGGGTTCACCGCACGCCGCCTATTACTCTGTGATACAGCGCCGTAATTCAATCTCAGCCGGCTGTATTTGTCACAAACACTTTGTCTCACAGCTCAGCTTGATTTCCCTCCCCACTCGGGAATTAAACGCATCTTCGTATTTTCTATGCCACGTTGTCGCTTTAGGTGTAATTCCTTCAGAGTCACAACTGAACGAACAGCGGCAAAATGGAGGACGAAGGAGGAGAAGAGAGGGAGAGAGAGAGAAAAAAGGAAAAGAAAAAACAGGAGGCAGAGCCGAGAGAGCGAGCTGACGAAATGCAACGCCTAATGGCTCATGATGCATTTGGCCATTAGTCGTCCTCTTCCTCCTCTTTCCCTCAGGCAAGGAGCGCATCGGGATCGACTCCAAGTACGAGCAGGAAGGAAAGGTGCAGTTCGTGATTGACGCCGTCTACGCCATGGCCCACGCGCTTCACAACATGCACCGGGACCTGTGCCCTGATCACCCTGGCATTTGTCCACAGTTGGAGACGGCAGAGGGAAAGACTCTGCTCAAGTACATACGCAACACCAGCTTCAACGGTGAGTGACACTTCATCAGAGTTTCCTTTCTGCGCCGGACTCTGGGAACTCAGTTTCTCTCCGTCCTGTTTCTACTGTTTGTGACCCACGATGAAAATAACCAGGAAGTAAATGACGGGTGGAAAAAGCTCCTTTTCAACCCACAACCGAGCCGGAAAGAAACCATAAAGAGACTCAGCACATGTTGATTAGCAGCTCAAACCAGAGATAAATGCTTTGTTTTTAGTGAATCACTGACCTTTCCTCTTCTGCGTCCTGCTGGTGGTTAGTACTCGGATACAATCTTACCCTCTGGTGACCGCGATGAAAACAATGTGTGTTCGTGACAGCGCTGAAGCTCGACCCTCCTGCAGACAAGGAAACAAACATGTCATCCCACTGTTTTATTTAGCAATTTGGATGACACCCAGACTCTTATACTTCCCATAGTAACCGAGCTATATTTAGACGATCATCTCCTTTGCAGCATTATTCTACACTAATTAACTAGCATGAAGCTCATCTTCTTCACTATGTTTCACGCTCCTTTCACCAGAAATCAAAGGCAGCAGCACATGCAGCAAGGACGGAGGCAGCGTTTGCTGAAAGTTACCTCCAACAAAGGACTGTAGGAGGAAGATGTGTCGTCTGTGACCCCCACACCCCCCCCTCCACACACAGACGGGTTTGGGGGTCTGAAACTGGTCCGTGTTTTGCACGTTGCTTTGCTGTCTTGAAGCTTATACGTCGTCGTCGTCACCGGTGGACGGGGTCTCAGTGAGCCCCTTCTCACCACTGGAGGAAATTACAATTTTCGACACAATTATTGTGTCGACATTTGAATCTTCGTTGACAAATTGAAAACACAAGTTCAGAAATGTTTCAGGCGACAGCGTCAGGCTGGCAAAGTTGGAGGAGAGCGTGAGAGTCATGAATATCTTCTAAATGTTCCATAAGTGCGTCGATCCGTCTTCAATCCCACCAACTCAAACAACAGGAAAAAAAACAATCATTTTCACTTTGCTATGCTGTTATTATCATATTATCTATCCTCACAGCCTCCTCTCCATGCTGATGGGATAAATCACTTTCACTCACAATACAAACCCAAAAAAAACCCCACGAGATATAAACTCGGATACAATCAGCACAATTCCATTCAGCTGCATTCGTACAGTGCCAATTATAACTGTCATCTCACGGCACTTTGCATTCAAATGAAACGTAGAGGGGACAAAAAGAGCAATCTGTCTCGTGCGAGCGTGCGCAGGTGACGGCGGAGAGGAGAAAGTTTACTTTCGGCGAGAGCGGAAACCCATCAGAGCCAGACTGCGCGGTGGGGAACAGCTGCCTCGTCTGCTCGGGGTTAGCGAGGGGGGAAAACCCAGCAACAAAGCGCCGCAGCCGAGCAACGTGTTGCCGACTGATGAGGGGAGAAAATAGCAGCGCGTGAAGTGTCGGCATGGCGACGAACGTTCCTCCTCGTTCCTGTCGTCGTTGGTTGTCGTTGTTTACATCACTTTCTGTCACTAATGAAGTTCTCTCTCCTTTTTAAGAAGAAAAAACAAAAGGCAGGAGGAGGAGGAGGAGGAGGAGGAGTTTTTCAGCTCTCCGCTCTGGCAGCCATCAGAACCGAATCCGAGCACAAACAGGCAACAACAGCAGCGTCTGTCTCCCAACACCTCCGGGCTCCTCAATTCATTTAGTTTAATCTGTGCAAAAACCAACTTGTAGTAATGGCGTGTTATTTCTCGGGCCGAGAGCAGCGATTTTCCCGGAGTCACCGATAGTTGCTTGGCAACTGCTTGGTATGGCCAATAAATAGCCTGCACATAACTTCCACAAAATGTTCAATTCTTCTCTCTCTCTTTTTTTTTAACCCCCCCCCCCCTCTCTCTCTCTGCATCATACTTGCTTGATTGCATGAATTAAACAAACCGGAGGTAGAGTGCTTAATAACTGTCTCTCCTCCGACTCGATCAGCACCTGGGAAGTTAAACCAACTTTTCCTTTACTCCTGCTGCTGATAAGGACCCAGAATAACTGCCTCCGGCGCCGTGTTTACCGTACAAACATCGCGCCGGCTCTGTTGTTTATCATGAGGAGAGCATTTTCTGCAATTTGTGCCTTTAACTCCCACTTTACCCCGGGAGTACTTAACTCTTCGTATCCGTATCGTGTAATTTTTTTCACAGAAAAACACGAGCAGCCACACAGCAGCCAGAGCCGTTTCAGACTGTTCAGAAAAAGTGACAAACGGATAATAAATGCACGCCACCCCCTCTGTTTTATCTGTCATATGCAGCCACCTGTGGGCTGCCTGCAAAGTAATTTCACCTTCAGTTTTATTAATATGGCAAAGCACCATCAGTACCTGGGTAATATTTTGAGTAAACACGGTGTTTGATGGGACTGTCTGTGCTTGAACTCCTGCATTATTCAGCCCCGCGCAGAAAGTGGGAGATATTTAACAATTAATGGCAAACAGCTATTAATGACAACTGCTCTAAAATGCAGGCGAGAGTGGAGGACGAGAGCCAGCCGGGAGACGACTTTAAAACAAGAGAAACCTTTGTCATTACAAATGTGCCGGCATGTATGTCAGCCAGTGATCATTAGAGGCTCTTTCTGAAGTGCACTGTGTTTTCACAAAGTGTTCCAGATAAGATTCAGCAGATCACATCCAGACATCAGGATCATCTGCGCGCAACGCTCTCCTCCTCTTCCTCCTCCTCCTCCTCCTCCTCCTCGTCGTCGCGTTTGATTCAGCTCATTGTGTTTCTGTTTTTTGAGTTTGAAACGAATCCTCACGGGACGGGGTGAAAAAGATTAAAACAAAAACTTGTGCATCGGTGTAAATCTTGTTCATTATCAAACCTTTTAAGAGCATATCGTTCAAAACAGTACAACAATAACAAATTAAGCGCACTGCAAATGAAAGGGAACGAGGACCTGTTTAAAAAAGTGAACGATATCTCACAAGAAAGTCAGATAAGTCCGCAGCACACTCAGTGATGAGCATCTTTAAGCAGCACAGCCATCACTCACGAACAGATAAAACTGTTGGAAGTCGAGATCGACTCGTGCTGATTTTTCCGTCTTTAATGCCATTATTAATTCACGCGGTGTAACTGGAGAAATTTGAACAATTACATTTTTACGGCGATAATCAGACTAAATTTCCATTTCATTTCGCGTCTCATTATCCAGTCAGAGATCCCGTTGTTCACGTTCGCTGCTCTCCGTCTGAGCCGGGGTCGTTTGTTCTGCGGGGAAAGTGACACATCCATCCTGCCGCCGCCGCCGACGCCACCGTCATTCCCAGTCACAACAGAAGCAGTGGGAGCGGTTTGCCGGGGATGAGTTACCAGTTTTCACAACAATCGAATAATCATGCATCTTTAGGAGTTGGTATTTAGGCCGCATTAGCAGGAGCCACACAGCTCGTCAATCTTTCTGAGGGAGGGGCGGTGGGGGGGGGGGCGGGAGGGGTGCGGTGTTGTCATCTTTTCTCATTGCCACGAATTGAGCTCTCTTTTTTTTCTGGCTCAAAAGCGGCGTGCAGACATTCTCATTCGTAATCTTGCCGACAAAAGCTCTGATTTGCTGTTTTAATCCAAACAACGGCAGACATGTTTGAATAGCTGAACAGGGAAAAAAAAAAAACAGGCGATGTGGGCAGTGACTCAGAGGTCTGAAATCTCCACCAGACATAAAGGACGAGGCTGGCAATAAGTCCGTGTTTTTGCTTCTGCGAATAAATTTGATTAAGGGACGACATTCAGAAGTCCACCTCCGAGTGTTTCCACATATCAACGAGCCGACATGTTCCACCATCTGATAAAAGCTCTCAGAAACAGTCCTTTATTGAAGCTTTGGTTTGTTTTCAGCTGGAAATGATTGTTTCTGTGAAACGAGTAAACTGTGTGTGTATTTATGTTTTCGGGGGACCGATATCAATTGCAGATTAATTGTCATTTGCTGGTTTAGTGGGTATTTAGTGCTGCTGGCTGGCATCAGGACGGTGTTCAAGGATTAAGGTTCATCAAAAATAACCGACCCAGCGCCATAAAAATAGTTTTTGGACAGCGCTGGATGCCGGTGGCACCGGGGGATCAAATATATTACAGCATTAAAGTGATGATTCCAGGAAATTCACACGTTGCTGAGATTTTTTTTTTTTTTCTAATGGGATTTATCGACAATAAAGAATTTCACCAGAGATTTCAAACACATCCCTCAAATGTGGATCCCGAGCCCCCTAACAGCCCCTTCCAGCCGCTGCAGCTTCTCTACTTCCCTCATGACGGAGGCAGGTTGGCTTCTCACGACAACAAGCAGTAGTTGTTGTGTGACCGGGCAATTGTGTCGTGATTTCGGGGTAGTTTATTGAGGTGTGTATTTATAAATCTGTCACCCGCTTCACCTGCCAGACACCTCACCGCACATCACTGACGTCTGCTCCATCTGAGAGCCTGCGCGCAGCCCTAAATCATCAGGTGGGTCCCTTCTGGTTTTCCCCGAGACTTAAATCCAAAGGTGACCGAGCTCCAGCTATCACGAGTCCTCAGCTCTGGCGCCAACCTGCCTGAGGAGACGCGGCTCGCAGAGGCTGTCATTTCTGAGGACACGCTCTTATAGGCTGGCGCTGGGGTGATGTCTTTATCGTGCTTTATTTCACTCCTCTCAGGTCGGAGCCGTTCTGTTTCAAACAACAGCTTTCAACTCTTGTTTTTGTTTTGTTGTTGTTTTGTCTTCATATTCTTGGTTGACGACATCTTGTTAAATGTCTGTTTGTAGGAGTAGGGTTTGTTTTGTTATGTGGGTGGAAACTTTTGATTGTGCTATTCATAGAAAGGAGTACTACTAAAAAAAAGTCCCTGATATAAGTGATAACAACATCAGTAATAATCTGGTGCATCGAATCGAGTTTGACTCGGTGAGTTCGATCGCGTGTTGTCTTATTTTAATGAGTGTGAAAGCAAACTTCTGTCAACAAGCTAAAGGCTAAAGAGCCGCCTGCCTTTCTAACACTGTCGCTATGGCAGCAGTGCAGAGATCCAGCAGGCACGAAGCCCTCTGATTTTAAGGTGGAACTAAAACAACACGGCGTTCGCGCAGCAGTCGGCGCCGCGGCAGCGACTCGGGGAGACCTTAACTAAGTACACATTTGTGCGTTGGATCAAGGCTGCGCGGTCCAGTCTCAGGAACCATCTGGGCCTGTGCTGACTTTCCTGAATCCTCGGCCTCTGAGAACTGTTTACCTGTGAGGAAATGCCAGAGAGGGAGGTTCCCATCACTCCAGAACCACGTCTCCTCCTCCTCCTCCTCCGTCTCCTCCGCCCCTCACGGTGCTGCCGTTTCACTCTGAAGCCTTTTTTTTCTCCCCGTTGCTTTGTGAGGCTCATCCCACCCTCCTCCCCCCCCCCCACTCCCTCCCTCCTTTATTGCATTTAGACTGGAACCACGTACATTATCCCGTGTATGTGCCGCTGCTAATGTATGTTTGAGTGCGAAGGAGTGTAAGCCTCCTTTGTTGATCTCCCCACTGTGCTGGAGTCACAGAGCTGCGGAGTGAGAGGCAGGGAGAGAGAAAAAAAAGGAGGGAGAGAATAATGATGCGAGAGAAACACAGCAGTGGATCCCTGGTCCACCCACACTGCTCAGCACAGCACAGCAGCAGTGCACTTTTGTCATGTCTTAGTTCAGAGCCACATGCAAATGCATAAATCTTTCATCTTAGACAGCGCTCCCACTAAGGAGTCTACACAGACCATTTTGTTCCCTTGGAAATATCAGGCATTAGAAAATAGAAATGAATTTCTAATGCCTTCTTTATCAGCACACACACAACACCACTTAATTATTTGCTCCAAAGCTGAAGAGCGCCGAGTGCCCAATCATTAATGTCACTTTGCCGGACGCCTCCTGCGTGCGTGTGTGTGCGTGTGTGTGGGTATTTGTGTATACATATTTTTGCTCCAGCGGGGAGTAAGAATGGTAACCCTGTCACAGCTCCACTCACAGGAGTCAATACCTTGTCAACATCTTTATACACTGTGTCAACAATTACGCGCACTGTTTGTGGGAATCGGAAGTGACAGCACGATGACTGCCACCCACCGAGCCTTGGGTTTGCTTTTCAAATCGGCAGAGAATTTGCACTATGGGCTCCATGAGTACTCTTGAATTAATTCTGAACACTCGTCCTGCTTCATTTTCTGCCCTGACACGGGGACACTTCTGATTTAGTGTCCTACTTTCAAAAGAGGAAACATCGGAGGGGTCAAACGGCCCCGGTGGTGTCGTATCCGTACTGTTAATGCGCCGTATACATGATGTCCCATTACGTTGCCGCAGATGAGAGATTTGTAGCCCTGAATCAACTCGGAAATGGGTGCTTGAAAGTCTTAAAAGCTGACATTTGTAACTCACAATGGTGCCACAAAGTCGAAAAAGGAAAATTTAGGTGCGAGCGTGCGGCGTTCTGTGGATAACGCCCCCTCGTTCCGTCTGCCGGAACAAGCGTTTTCTCCTCCTTCCCCCTGACTTCCTTGTTTTACAAGAGACTTTTGGCCTGAAACTTTTGTTGAATGTTCAATGACAAATGTCCTTGGAAGAAAAAAAAACTGGAGGGAGATGAAATCCCCACCGGCTGCAAACTGAGGAGAAGGTGCCGCGGCCCCTTCGTCCAAAGAGCCACGAGCTCTGTTCTAGATACAAAAGACAACATGTTCCCAAAGTGTTGTGGACATATGCTCGTGGTCCTTCCTCCACACTTTTTATAGCCGCAGCTATTAAAGTGCTTAATTCCCATGCCAAGAGTCATCAGACTCCCCCCGTCCCATTTCAGAGAATGGTATCTCCATTCTTGCGTGTGAACCGCTGTGTGCGGCGCCAAGGTGAATAGACAGCCCTTCCTCATTCTCTCACAGCATAAAAATGACCTCATCAACAATGCAGACCTCATGTATAAAAGAGAGTCTAACCGTTTTCTCCCCATTAATGCCGTTCCGCATCCTCCGGTACACGGGAGATCTCGCGTTGACTGACAACTGCATTAAACGCGCCGGCTTCCGGCACACTCGTGAGGCCCGAATTATCAGGCGACGTGCACAAATCCTGCACGTACGCCGGCGCAGACGCGGCTGACAGGATGGAGAGCTCGCGCAAATAGACGTTCGGAGGGGTGGAGAACAAAACAGGTTGCATCATATCTGAGGCGTCCACGGCCCTCCAGAAGCTAATTAGTGGGATGTTCAGGGCTCGACTGGAGACGGGCCGCGGCACGCTGGGAGCAGATGGGGACCAGACGATGCTTGAGCTGACCTGTTTATCCTCCGTACATCTCCTGTCGGTGGGATTGAAATGCATTACTTTTAACGCGCCGAGGTGCGCGCGCGCCTTCCGAACCGCGGGCCCGCCCCGTCCGTCCGTCCGTCCGTCCCTGCCGTGACGAGACGAGTGGCCACGTGACGGACTGTGTTATGATTGCGGGGATAAATCCCCCCGCCGTGGCCGGCGTGCAGCCGTGACAATGCATAGGAAGCAGGGAAGGAGGCTTTACAGCGGTCAGCTCGCCACACTACTACCCCAGAGGGTGCACTCCACGCGCTGTCTGTCATTTTGATGAGCGCGGCTGTGTGAAATCCGTCTGAATATTTTGTTATCTGTCATTTTACTGCTTTTTTTTTTTTTTTTTAAATATTAAAAGGAAAGTGCATGAAAAAATGATTGAGCCAGGACGGATGCATCTGAGGAACCGTGCCGGTAGAACATCAAAATATTATTGAATTAAAACAATGTGACATCACGGTGTTAAAACATTCACAGTGCGATGTGCACATTTCCATTTCCTATCATGGAACTTTGACAAGTTCAACATTAAACATGTGATTAGCACATTTTTCATTAGCCTTTATTGCGTTCTGGGCTCATGCTAAGTTATTGATTAAAATGAGGTAAGATCATTGAAAATTCATGACGGGATCATATGAAAAACTTTGCATCACAAAGTGAGACGGATCCATGTTCTTTCACGGCCTCGCAGCGATATGAACAGAACAAAAGGTTTGTTCAGGACGCCATTTTCTTTGCTGTAACGTTGCTTTTTGCACCGTCCAAACGCCGGCTCGCTTCCCTTTTTTTAATGAGGCCGCAGTTGTAAGAAACAGCCATTTGTGGGATGAGCAGTGGAGCAGAGTGTTTCCGTAGCACTCGACCCAAAAAAAAATGTCCTGCTCTCCTCCGCCAAAGCCAAATTCCACTGTCGTTATCTCTTGTTTAGATGGCTCAAGTCTGAAGAGAAGCACATTGTTTATTTCACTCCGACGATATTCTTTTGCTTTTACATCTGGCCGTTGTTGATGGCTTCCATTATCGCCGATATCGAGGAGGCTGTTAGCGGCGATGGGAAGATGTGCCCTCGGTGATCTGATCTGTCTAAATGATGCACAGCCTTTAAATGCTTCTGTCATTGTTCAGAAAAGAAAAGGTCCGTGATGGAAGACGCTGCGCGGCCTCGGCGCCGCTCCCTCCGGTGCAGGGTTATCACCACGGTTCAAGATACAGGTCGCTGTTTTTTGAGGCCTGAGCTGTGAGGAAGTGACTCCCACACTCCGCGGTCGTCCGTGTCGTCCTGCCGAAGCCACCACGCAGTCGGCAACAAGGGGTTAAAAGTTCATGTATTTTCTCTGGTTAGACGAGGTCCCAGCAGCGTCTGACACTCTCCTGATCTGTCTGCCCTCTCTCCCACACTCTCCGTTTCTTTTCCTCCCCTCCCCGGTACAGGCAGTGCCGGCACTTCTGTGGTGTTTAACAAGAACGGCGATGCTCCAGGACGCTACGACCTGTTCCAGTTCCAGATGACCAACTCCTCCACCCCCGAGTACAAGATGGTGGGACAGTGGGTGGAAACGCTCCAGCTCAGGGTATGATGCCGCACCGACGCGAGCCCACACCACCAGACGGACAGCTTCGAATGTATGTGCGTGTGTTGCTTTTTTTGAGCAGGACGTCCAGGAGTAGAAGGACCATTTTTTTCTTTCCAACAACAGCACAGGCACCGAAATCTGAAGGCTCGGAGGGTTTAATACCGTCCAAGGGTGTCAGGAGCTAATAATTAGTTCAGTGGCTCGAGACTGTTTTTCCCTAAAGCCCCTGAGCTGCCGCCAAAAAAAGGCTGCGAGCCCTCCTTATAATCTTACATTCGCTGAAACATTACAGTGAAGCCAAACTCTCGGAAACACACAACACAAAACCCTTCAAAATAAAAGTAGATGACAGTTTCCTTTGTCTGCTTTAGATTATTTTTGACGTGCAGTTCTAAGTTGAGAGACCTCAGAGCAGGGAAACCTTGAAGGGTCCTGGACCCCAGCTTGGTATGTTCAATAGTGCAGTTGAGTGTATATCCGAAGAGTTAAATGTGTCCGAGATGCAGGCTTTTATTTTGAAATTTATGTCTGGAATAGAACAGCAAGAAGGACATCCAGCGTGAAATTCAGCCAAGTCCTCGAACCTAAATTGCAACGACTTGCAGCGGCGACCCCTGTATACAACAGAGCTGCCACACACAGATACTGTACTTTAATTAGCTTTTCTCAGCATTTACTCCATTTTATTTTGCAAAGATTTCTTCTGAAAGATTAAAGCCGACGAGAAGACGGCACACTGGGAACAGCCCTCTCTCGCCCCTCACCGCCCCTCGCCACACTTCAGTGTTAACCCGAAGCCGGCGCCGGCGCGCAGCGGTGCGCACAGTATTTGCATCTCAAACAGGGCGAGAACTCAGGTGGAGACATGTTTTCCTTTCAGTCTAATTGGTGCATTTTAGGTGCAGGAAATGAATCTGTATTTGCAATTTGCCAGGGGAGGAGGAAGTGTCACTTTATACCTGGCAAGTGTTTATTGACTTTCAGGTGCTGTATTTTCTTTAAACAAGGAATAGATAAAATATGCCGGCACACACACACACACACACACACACACACACACACACACACACACACACACACACACACACACACACACACAC
>JAUESF010000050.1:9561590-9573561 GCA_032274765.1 Malacoctenus tetranemus
TTTTAGGTGGGGGCGGGCGGGCGGGGGGGGGGGGGGCGGGGGGGGGGGGGGCACACTCAGGGCGCTTTCAAATTTTAAATGAGCTGTCTCCGTTCCTGCGCTGCTGCTTTCACAGCAACTTCTGTCTCTCCAGACCAATTGGCACTAATGATGCGTAGCGTCAGTTTCCATGACGACTGTTCACGTCGACGCGGACCCAAAAAACGGGAAGGCTCTGAAGAATTACAGGAAAGTAAACAATCACGTCGCGCCTCTCACTTTGTTCCATACTGTTTGTGTTCGACTCAGTGCAAACATGGGGGTTTACGGAGGCAGCTGCGGATGCATAATGCATGGCCTGTTCGACGACGGGACCCTTCTTCGCAGCTCAAACTTAGCAGCTTGGACGTGAGGCAGTCGGTCGATTTCGCACCGAGGTCACGCCGCCGCCGCCGCCGCGCCGGCCCGATCGAACATCGCAGAGTCAGGCCGCCTTCGCCGCCACCAGCTCGGTGCGAGGGTCTCGCGTTCACGCCGTCCCACCGCGCCGCGCTCGCACCACAGGCCCCACGAGTGTGACCTGAATACAGCCGGCCAGGATGAAAAACACCCCACAAACTGGTTTTAGAAACTGGAAATACACCGATGCTGTGGGCATGTCTTCAGGTCAAAGCTCTTACATATCACATCTCGCCTTCTCTGTTTATTTCCCACTCCCACTCCTGAACATGGAAAATGAAATGATGCAACTGGTAATGGCTGAATTTCCAAGGTGTGTGTTGGGGTTGCGGTGTCGCTTCAACTCGAAGCAAAAAGCCGTCTGACAGCGAAGCTCGCCTTTATTTCCCAGCTCATGCTGGATGCTCGGAGACTCCGGCCACTGATTGGTCGGAGTCTGATTGTCAGTCATCATTGGAGCAGATCATCTTTTATCTTTTGAGCAGCTTCTTGTGCACAGGATGCCTCCGCGCATATCAATGCACCGGCACTGCGAGGAGGGAGGAAAAACAAGACCCCTGAGCACAACGTGAGGCGCTGTGCACAGCGTGCTTGGCGCGTTTTTTGCTACGGAGAGGAGGAGGAGGAGGAGGGAGGGAGGTGGGAGGAGGGAGGGGGGAGGGAGGGGGTGTAGGGGGGGGCGGTCCTCCTGTTGGAGGTGTAATTCCTGCCATAAAAACGGCCTTTCAAAGGAGTCATGACAAGACCAGGATGACCTCAGCTCACAAAAAACGCTTTCACTCTGAAGGTTTGAAAGTGAAATTGGTTTTCATAAGCAGAGACGTACAGCAAGACACATAAACAGGAACGGCAGCCAGGCACTCAGCCACGTCCTGATATGTTTCCATGGCAATCCAGACTGGGATCGCGTTGCATGCCCTAGCATTTGTTCGGTGCCCACTTGTGTGGTGTTTGTGTTTTTTTTTTTTTTTATCACTAGTTACCATCTGAAAATAGAAACTAAGGCTTTACACTGGGGCATAGTGAGCTGGAAAGATACACTAGGCCAGGAAATATTGCTGCTGATTGCACACAGCTGGTGATAGGAGCGCGCGGCGCAGCAGGAAGGCTTTACCCGAGCAGATGATGCCTGTTTACCTCTCTGAGACGCCGTCGTCTCTTCCTTTGTCTCGCCGGCGCTCAAAGTAAATCTCCAATGTTTTTGCTCTGTTCGCAGGTCAAGCAACCAAGAAAACATATGTGAGTTACAACAACCTCAGGATCTGATCTGCTTGGAAACGAATGCTGTTTGTCCTTCATCTGTGATTGCTAAAAAAGAAAAAAAAGAAAAAAAGAAATTAAAAAAAAAAGAAGAAAAAAGAAAAAGAGAAGAGGAGCTGAGGAGGATCAGAGAAATGTGGAGACAGGAGGGAGACCGCAGGCGTCCCAGCACCACCTGCAGCTCCCGCGCGCTCCAGGACTGTGGACGGCGTCCAACCTCCGTCCACACACGATGCATGAGTCCCGACAGAGACGAGCACAGCTTTAGGCCAGCGCGGCTGGGTCGGCCTCCCCAACCAAACTGTAGGTTTCAACGTTGTGTCCGTGGCCCCGTTCTCTCCCCGACGGAGAACAACTTGCTTGCTAAAAAAGGGGGTCGCCGTGATCGAGGACAAACACACATACACACACACACACACGCACGCACACACACACACACACATTCAACAAAAAAAGGACAGTGGATCTGCTTCTCCAGTTACTTTGTTTTGAATCGTCATTAAAGCCATATTCTCTTGGGGTTCCCATTATCTGATTTCTGTTCTGTATTGTTTAGAAGTGGTTTCTTTCTTCTGTGCCTCTTAATTTCTCAAAGTTGATTTAATAACCTTGAAAACAGCAAGCTCTGCCACACACAGTACTTTGTTTTAGACAAACCAACTCCGATCAGTCCCAGATGATTATTGCGTTCGAGTGATGGGCATTGTAAGTATATTTTTTTTGTAAATATTTGAGAGTATTTTCATGTTTGAGGTACAAAAATTGATATCCAGTCTTTGTCCAATTGGATTTGGATAGTAATGAAAAAGCACCACAAAGTGTTCACTTTGCATGTGCCAATGTATGTCTGTTCTATTTGATGTAAACATTACAAAAAAAAAGAGGAAAAAAAAAAACAAAAGAGAGAAATAAATTCTGAAAAAGATCCTGAGCTTCAGCCTTCTTCTGCCGTTTGTTTTCTTTACCAGGACTGAACTTCACTGAATGACAGAATATGGCTTTAATCTGTTGTTGAACTGCCCTCCCTTGTATCTGCAAGCATGTTTGTTTTATATAGTTTCGTACTGGGTATATTTATGCCTAACTATGGTGTGGGAAACATGAATATCAGAGCAATCATGCAAGTTTGTTGTGATGTCTGTCAAATTATGATCATGTAATAAAAATCATTTTGTTATCTTTTATACAATTAAACCAGGCAGCAAATCATAGTTATTTATGTGCATGGGCATGTGCGCCTCTGGTTTCTGTTGTTTTGGTTCGTACGAGCGGCCACGTCGGCGCTGCGGAGCGGGACGCAGCGCGGCATGTTGGGACCCGTCGTATGAATAAGTAGGATTAATTGCTGTGCAGTTTCTGGGCTCCTGCGAGCCGCGTGGAAGCGGCCCCGCGCTCGGCCACTGTCTCGCCCCGTGACAGAGCATATTAGCGAGCTCACTGAGCAGCGCTGTCGTGCAGAGGAGACGAGACCCCGCGTCGGAGAGGATTTCCACTCGCTGACTCCTTTACTCACCCTTTGCTCTTTCTGTCTCATGCGTTGTTTCTCTCCCTCTCTCCCCCTCTCTCTCTCCCTCTCTCCCAAGTCTCCACCACCAATCCCTCACATGAATAATATAACATGTCAGATCAATTTGTCCTGCTGATGACCAAGCCTTTTTACGAGCTAACCGCTCTTTATTCCTGAGCCTGCCTACAAGCATAATGTTACTATTTTCAATATTGATTATTATATAAAAGCACGAATAGGCCACGCATGAGGGACTCCTGTTTCTACACCCGCAAAGCGCCTCCCCCTCCAGGCTGCTACACGGGCAAGCGACACACAACCAAGAGACGCCGATCCCTCTTTTATGTGTGTGCGCGTGTGTGTTTTTGTGTGTGTTTTTGTGCGTGCGTGAAGGAGGAAGGGGAAAGCGAGGCGGTGGGATCCATACCCACACAGGTTTTCTGTTGTTTCTCTTTCCATTTGTCTGGCATCCCTCGCTGCTCCTGTGGGACCAGATGGTCTTTACTTCTCATACGCGCAGTCTGTCATTTTCTGTTGCGCGCGGCCAAGAAAAATCCCACTTACACCCAATTAAGACTAGCCTCTCCCCCACCAAATTAATTGGCTGTGTCAGTGTCTGTGTGCAAGTAATCAGTAGGGGCTGAGCAGAGTTTAGGTTTGCAGCTCAGCGAGAAAAAAGAAACGAAACAAGAAGCGGGTTCGAAGGAGGCGCTCTTTGGATCCCCGTGTGACGCGGGAGCAAAATCACAGACCTTTGAAATGCAAAGGAGAGTTAAAAAAGTGAGGCATGTCCGGGCGCCGCTTCCCCCGACCGAAAATAGTAAGAGGTGTGGACTGCTCCATATCAGGAGCTCTCAGGGCTCCTACGTCAGGGCCCACCTGCTCAGTATGCACCTGTTCTGGAGGCAGCAGTTTCCTGCGAGAGTCGAGTGGGAAAAACATCAAAGGGACGGGAGCTAATCACGGTGGACTGAGAGCACGGCGCGCTCCACCCACAGCACCCCAGTGTTTCAGACCCGCCCGATTATTAGAGGTGAGACGCGGGGACGCCGAACAACAGGCCGACGTTCACCGGGCTCTTTAAAGATGCACAATGACACGCCGAGAGCTCTGCCTCTTACGAGTCGTCGTGCGACGGAGTTGTCAAAGCTGTCCCCGGTATCTAAGAACTACAAGACTGCGTGACCCAATTTGGATGACAAGGTGACATGGCGGCGCTGCAAAAAAGAAGAAATGTGCATTTCGCTGCCGCATCTCATGTGACATGTAAAAAAGTCCCCCGCTCCGGAGGACTGGGGCTTTCTTCTCTCTCCGTCTGACTTGTTCGTGTCACTCCGGTCCGGCTCCGCCTTTGAGGAAAAGCCTTCTTTATCTTGTCAGAACTCCTGATGCGCTCTTTCACAGACAATTTACTGATGCTGAGTCTAGATTAGCTCTGTTTCATGGCTCCTGGGCCCTGGGCTCTCCTATCTCTCCATAAATGTCCAATTACCCAACTCCAGCCAGAGAGAAACCTTATCTGCTTCCCGTCACTGACCAACTGAGGTCTGATATAGCATAGGGCCAATAAAGACACCCCTCACTCTCCCTGTTTTTACCCCGCTGCCTCTTAAAGCCCCCCGCCCCCTCCGTATTTACACGCATCTCCTGCCTCCCCCTGCATCTCTTTTGTTCTCCAGAAAACCAGGTCACTTACTGTTACCAGTGCCGGGTGACACGGAGATTGTATAATTAGTGGTACAGTAAGATAGCCACTGGTGAGACATGAATCATGACACCCACCACTCGCGCACAGGCACTAATTATCATCTGAGAGAGAAGCTGGTGTGTAAATTTTTGCGGCTCCGCAGCTGAAACGTTGTTTGTTTTCTCACCAGCGCGACAGAGCGATGATACAGCCGCTCTTCCCCTGCCTGAATAAATTAGTCCGGGGTCAGCGGGTGCCATTTCTTATCGGTGGCTCCACGCGGCCGCTGCTTTGGCCTGTATAAGCCGCGGCGCGCGCGCGCGTCCCTGTGTGTTCATGTGTGTGTTTGTCACAACGTTATTGCATTTTTAATCAGCGGAAGAGACCAGGCATCATTCTCATCACATTAGCGTCTCCTGGTATTTATTCCTCTCTCTCCCTCTCTCCCTCTCTCACCACTCTTACCCCTGAGGGGGGGGAGTCGGGTGGGTGGAGAGAGTACATTTGAAATTTGCTCATTTGACAGTCGTTAGAGATATGGATTCTGACAGTACACAATTAGCTCAGTCACCTCCTTTATCTTCACTCATCTCAGGATGTGGGATTCTCGTGCGGCTCGCCTCCATTGTAGGAACTGTCACACCTTTATGTCTTCGCCCGCCTCTCTCTCTCTCTCTCTCTCTCTTTTCCTCCCGTCTTCAGCTTTTTTCTTTGATATCCAAACTTCTAATTCCAGGTAATGATTATTTGAAAATTACATATCCGACGCCCCGGATTTAATTGACTGCTGTGTCATTAAGATGGCTGAGCGAGACGAATGCTCCTCACAACCTGCAGCTGAGTAGGTGCGCTAATCTGACGCTTTACCCCGATTTCACCTGTCATAAAAATGCTCTCGTCGCGGAGGGGAGCAGGCGTACGGGAGCCGGCGTACGGGAGCCGGTGTACGGGAGCCGGCGTACGGGAGCCGGCGTACGGGAGCCGGCGCGCGTCTTGGTGGAAAAAACGTTGCACATTTGTTCTGCCACGGCTGCATGAAAGACGCGTCTCACTTTCAGACGCCCGCACTCGCGCGGAGTGAAGTCGCCTCGTCTTGGCGCCGCTGAATCACAGCCCAGGTGGAGGGCGCAAACAGGGAGCCAAGAGCGTTTAAAGCAAGGCGAATCATCTGTGCCTTAAACAGGAGTTGACAGAGATAAGTGTTGGCTGGCTGTGAAATTTATCTGGAGAGCTGAGCCCTTGATTTCAAGGAGCATGGCGTCAACAATGCATTTCCGCATCCCACACATACAGGCGCCGTTTGAAAGGGGGAGCGAAAGCCTAAAGAGAAACAAAACGCGGAGATGGAAATGAATAATCGCAGGAGAGTGATAGAAATCCACATCAGACAAAAGTGCAATGGGATGGAAATTCTAAAAGGTACAAAGAATGAATCACATGCTGCTCGGTTCCTGTTGGGGAGGAGATTATAAACAACAGCTGTCTGCTGGAGTACTTTTATTTACTCTTTCTTCTCGGACCTAATCCTCATTCAGGCGCACAAATCTCTCACACGCGTCCACCTCAAAAGCCAAAATACAACAAAACACACAAAAGAATGACAAGTTGTGCTTTGAGCGCTGGGCGTGATCACAACAGTCGAATGATTATAAATCAATTCGGCGCGTGAATTATGGTCTTAGCTCGTAAACTACATAGCTGGCGATTGTGTGTCTCATTTTTCACTCGGCGGTGGAGAGTGGAGCGCCCTCCATTTGATTAAACTCTACCCAAAGGCTGCATCAATTATGTATCTTCACAATGGAGTTAATGGACTGCAATAGCGGTTGAAGATGACTTGACTAAATTTCCACATGACGTGGCTAGAAAAATATCACTCCAGTAATATAACCCTCCTGAACAGCTTGTCTGGAATGATAAAAGATCAGGTCTGCGCCCGGCTCCTTCAATGAAATCACACTTTCCTTTGTTCATTTTCCCCCTTTCTCTCTCTAAATGGGTGAAACAATGTGCCTTGTGACAGATACGACTCCTCCAGGTGCTCGTAAAAATGTCACACACACACACACACGCGTGTGAACACGTGTACCTGCGTGGGGATCCGTGTGCACGCGCGCGTGTGTGTGCGAACGTCTCAGCTCAGCTTGCCATCCGTCCACCTTATGAGCCAGCCTCTATAACTCTGTTCTCGGGGGCTTCGGTCCCAGGAGTGGACCCTCGCAGAGAACAGAAGGGGCCCCGCCAAGGCCCGACTACACAGTCGCTGACCCATCTGGCCATCGGGCCAGCGGGGAGCATGCGGGGATGCAGAGACCAAAGCTCTGCACAAACATCCTGTGCTAACACGGGCCTGCCTGGCGGATCACACAGAGTGTGTAAAAGGTAGAGATGGTGCACGGCAGCCACATACTGAGCAGGCCGCGCGCTTTGTTTTCAGTGCGTGTGTGTGCGTGCGTGTGTGTGTGTTGTCTGGGCCTCGTCGTGTAATAACAGGAGGCCGCGCCGCGTCCCCCGTTGACGCAAACTCCGGGCAAAATGCTGCGTGGTGCACAAAGTGGCAGCGACCCCGCTGCCGCCTCGTGTATAATTCAAAGCGGGAGCAACGTGTTGATTCCTGCGTGAGCTCCGCCGGCGGAGGCGGACGTCGGTTCAACACGGGCGACGCGCGGAGCAGGAGGGTCTTTTAACCCCCCCGACCCCCGCTGCTGTTGTTTCCCCCGCCACGCTCAAGTGCGCCAGCGCGTAAACGTTTCTTCTAAGTGACCTCCTCGCATGACAAGTGTCTGCTGCTCGCTGCCCCCCCACCACCCACCCCCCACCCGCCTCCGCCTCCCCCTGCACTAAGCTTCGGCTTAACATGCAGCTCACACTATTAACGCCGTGCGAGGCGCAAAAAAAAAGGGGGAAAAAAATGGTGTTTGCTGCCCGAGTTGGTTGTGAAAGTTTCCCCTCCAACTTCTTGGCTTTGTCATGCCTCCCGAAAATCCACCGCGTCCTCAGGAAGGAAAGAAAAAAAGGAAAAAACGAGCTGCCGCCACGACCGAAGACGAGGATTTCCAGCCCCGCGCTGGGATGGATCCAATTTATGAGATAAGAAGTGAAATGCAATTACTCCACACTTTCTAAATCTGTGACTGAATGACGGCAGTCTCACAGTTGTCCTGACTTATCTCGCTTTCTAATTAGGAGTGTGACTTAAGTGAAAGCCGACACTCCTGGTCCTGTTTCTTTCATTATGATGACGGTGGACAGGAGTCAGGAGTCAGGAGTCAGGAGTCAGGAGTCAGGAGTCAGGGATCAGGAGTCAGGAGTCAGGAGTCAGCGATCAGACATCACCTCTCTGCTGACGCATTTTTTACAATAAACAACATCAGACGGAGCCGGGACTCCTTCCTGGAGTCACATGTTGGAGCAGCTCTGGCCCCTGTGAGGTGCTGTAGAAATAAACACAAATATCTGCTAATAGGATCTCCTTGCCTATACATGCAGAATCTGATAAATGATAATTGCTTTTTTTGATATTTTGTTTTCCACAGCTGAAGGCGACTCGTTATTTTCTGTACAAGAAGAAGAAAAAAAAAGATGTGACGCTCTTATGCAAACCACATTAATCAGGATCTCCACCAAGGTGTGATGCTACTGCCATCTATTGATGCTGCGGCGACATCCGCGCTTCTCGTGTGTGTGCGTGCGCGCGCGCGCGCGCCCCGGGCCCCGCATCCTTGCAGTCTCAACCTCCAAAATGTAAGGTCTGCACAACCAGTTGCGACACATGACACAGTGCAGTCGTGAATAGACTTCCTGTTCAGTCGCGGCTCAGAGAGGAGGATGGGGAGGGGTGTGGGGGGCGGGGGGGGGGTCTCACCGTCCCACTGATAAACGGCATTCAAAAATCGATCTACGCCAGTCGCTCGCCAGATGGCGCTGCAGGCCAGGTCGACGGTGAGAGGAGCAGCTCTCCGGCAGGTCGGGCTCCGCCGCTGCTCGGAGGCTGACGGGCCCGTTCGCGTCGCAGTGCGCTTCTGTCCTGAAGGATCTCAGCCTCCGACAGCGTCCAGGCTGCTGAGCTGCGTCCTCCAACTGCGTGTCTGCATCCATGAATAGACACGGTTTGGGGGGAAAAGATGGCTAAACTGAAGAAATGTGGTTGAACACGTGGGGAAATTGCATCAAATTATAAATATTAACAAGTCTGAATTCTTGGTTACTTTGCTGAAACTTCTGGGGGTTTCATCCCCCTCTGCTCTGATGGGGAGCTGCTATTGGCTGTCCTAAGACTCACCGAACGATGTCATCAGCCTATTTGCACCAGTCACAGGTTGGAGATCCGAATCGAGTGGCGACAGCGAACGCAGAGATACATGCGATCATGTCAGACAGAGGAAACGGTGACTGGGTTTTATTCCACTGGTCGCTTTAGGACAGAGAGAAAGTCACCGAGGGAACTGGGAGAGGTGCAGAGTTGGCAGCGGCGGCCATGTTTCTCATCTCCATTCCCCACCAGTTATGTCCCCCCCCCCCACACACACACACTCTCCACACCCACTTTGAAAGACACTGAGCGACGCCAACTCTCAAACTTCCCTCGCCCCTTGTTTTATCTCTCCACTCGGGGGAGCGGGGGGAACAGATCCCTCTTGTTTAAAGGCTTCCCATCATCCAGCCAACACTCAATAGACGGGATCATCACGCACAGGCTTCATTAACACAATGCCTCCCACAATTTAACCATGTCAGAATCACGCCGCTCCTGCGGGCGAGCTGCAGCGTTATTGCAAAGGCTCATCATATAGAGTCCCCCCCACACCTCACACACATCATGGAGGCCATCCTTAAAGTCACTGCCTGCTTACAGATGTGCTGTAATGTGCAGACTGTATGATGTAATATGTTAATATGCATGTTTTCCCCTTCCTATCCTTTGAAGGACGGCCTGTAATAAAATATGAAATGCATACGTCCTTCATTCCCACATAATTATCCTCCATCATTGTTATGCGTTTGTCATTGTGCTTTCAGCCTAATGGGAAGCAGAGTGCCACGTTTCTTGGGCTTTGGGCTTCTAATGAGGCCTATTAGTGAGCTGTCCATATCATATGCTGCTGCTGCCCACCAACGCACCCCCCCCACACCCCACCCCCCCTTGTGTTATTTGCACCAATCAGTGGCAGATCACCCCGCCGCCTCCCGGAGCACCGGGGCACACACAGTGACTGATTAGTGTTGGTTTTTTCTATTACAATCAGGAGGAAAAAGTTGGTGTCAGTGATACAGAGCAGTGGAAATAATTAGCCTCCCGTCTGCAATAAGAGCCTGGCCTGGCATGACTACAAGTCTAATTAGAATTTGTTGTGACCGCAGGAATTATAAACACACTCTCAAAATACCAGTTTTGATTAGTGCTCTGTCCCCAGTTCAAACGCGCAGCACTTGCAGCAGCATCGCCGCGCTCGCAAGACTTGTGAAGCCAGTTCAAACAATCGTCCCGCGGATCATTTGCATTGATCCGCGGGCCTTCCAGCACGCTCACGTTAGCTCAGCCAAGGGGGGGCGGGGGGGGGGGGATTATGGCTTCAGTTGTGGATTGTTTATCTGTTTGTCTGTCAACAGGATTATGGAGGGGGGGGGGACCAACAAAAATCAAACTTCAAGCCTGCTTCCGAAGACACGCGGCGGGTGGACGCAGCACGAAACCAAATCAATTAAAGCCGGGATTTTTTGTGTCTCAGAGGAGAGATTTTAAGTATATATTTGGTTTTAACTGTGGAAAAAGACCAACAAAGTGGAACTTCCAAGATTCCAGCTCACACAGATCACATCCATCTTCTCATCAATGTCCTCACTTACAGCGACTTGAACATTTCAGGTGAAGTCCACCTCGATTTGAACCTCACGGTCCAGTGAGTCGCTCTGAACACACTCGTGCAAATACACATGCAGCCAAATGCTAAACTGTGCAGAAGTCTGCTGCTCTGTGTGTGCGCTCACGGTCCGAAACCGAGGAGTGAAACAGATGAGACAAGTAGTTTTCTGTGCGCTTGTGTGTCGAGCTGCAAAGCAACAACCACAGCAGCGGCTTCGCTCTGCGAGTGATGTCCGTCAGAGGAATCAGCATCTGAAAGGTCAGAGCTCCTCGCCGATCCTCGCGGGGTCATACATTTTTCATCATCACATACATTAACTTTCATTCTGGCTACATTATTGATGAGCACAAAGGAGGGGCAGGGTGGTGAAGTGAGAGATTGGCAGCGCAGAAAGTGGTCTCCAGCCCCCACGTTCGGACGCGCCCTCGCGCCACGTGCCGTCATCGATCAGCGCAGCTTCCATTTGTAGATCCGAACCACTCGACAGCCGTCGTAGCATTCGCACAAAAGTTCAGAGCAATAATCGCAAATAGATTCCCGAGTAGAACAGACGAGCTCCAACAGGCTGTGAACTTTTCAAAAAGCTGCTACTGAACTTTTTTGCAGAAACAATGAATAAGAAACATTATGTAAAAGATGAAGAAGGAAAAAGTCATCGTAAGAAACGAGCCCTTCTTCCTCGGCTCGTCTTCAGAGCTGCTCTCAGTTGGCTGCAGCACAGCGCGGGATGACGCGACTGGCCGTCCGTCAGTGGTCAGCAGCTCAGTCGTGCGCTCAAGTAGGGAAGAAAAAAAGAGAAGCAGCCAACACATCATCCCACAACTGCGTGTCCTGCGGCTCTCTGGCAGCGTCCAGCAGGAGCAGCCAGGGCCGACTCCTCTCCGTAGGAGGAAGCGTTTAGCGCACGTTCTTCTGGCAGCAGTTGTGGTTTCACAAAAGGTCTTTTAAGGCATCTGAAGGTTTCTGATCATTGTGATAAGAGATGCCTGATAAAGCAGAAAACAAAAACGCATCATTAATCAAAATGAAAGCAGAAAAATGAACTTTTTCTTCTCACGTCTGTGTAAAAAAAACGCTTCAACAGAAAACTGTAATTTAAATTTGCCGTCTCCTTGAATAATCTACAGCTGGTGGAGCAGAGTTACAGAGAGCCAACAGCCCCAATATTCATGATATGCACGCTCCCGCGTCTATGATTGAATAATAATTGAGAGG
>JAUESF010000050.1:9580868-9593998 GCA_032274765.1 Malacoctenus tetranemus
TCCATGTAATATTTCTGTGAAAGGAGATCAATCACTGGAGTTTAAGGAAAACGCTCTACACTTGAGCTTCTTTTAATTCATTTTACTTTTAGATCCTCTCCATTTGTTTCAGTGTTGATTTGTTTTACATTGTTCCTGGTGGATATTCGCAAGACGTTTGGATACTGAGAACAGGATTCCCCAGAGATCGTTTACTGCACTAAATTGCAAGACATTACTCACAATAGGATAAAGCACAAGTTTAGTGTTTTACTCAACCTCAAGCAAACTTTAGTTTTACAGCTAATATTATGTGGAATGAGTATTGCCAGAAAATGTGAATTATCAGCGCACCTTATTTTAATAAACTTCTTGCTTCTTTTAATTTCCTTGTTTTAATAGCTGAGTTTTTACTTTTACAGTTCCACGTCTTATTTGGAAAAGTTCACCGCTCTATAATCAACTACATGTTTTCATTGCGTTAGTCGAGCACCAGGACTCCTCTACTTTGGGGTCATGGAGTTGAGAAGGACGCAGTACAGGAGTATCTAATTAATATATGCAAGTTCTATACTTGCAGCATTGTTAATGACTCTACAGATGTGCAGGCTGCCCACGTCATCAGCACAAACACCCACACACCATCCGAGGAGCTAGCCTTGAAATGTGTACCAACAACAATGTAGAAGGTCTCTCTCCTCTAGAGTCTGCAGAGAAGATCTCTTTATTATTCTGTCGCAGTCTGTTTTAAATAGCCGTCAGTCGAGTAGAAACGCTTCTGCTTTCAAGTCGTCTTCATATGTGACTTTTTAAATCTTGGTTTTAGTAATCGTTGATTCCAGCATGAACAGTTTTCACAGATGATGTTTGGAAGCAAATGAGTCCATGTAATGGTTTTTTTATGTCTGTATTGAATTTATTTTTTCCACTCTTTATCCTTTTTCCAGCTTTTCAGAGTTGTCTTGCTGCCATCACATTAAAAAAAGACATTTTCCCCAAGAAAAAGATCAAATGTCAGTTCAAGTTTTTTGTTGCCAATTCCCTCTCTGCTCTTCCACAGTAAAACATGAATTTGAGTCTTGCAAATACTGTATGCAGATTACACACACTTTGTTATTTCCAACATTTCACATCATTTGACAACTAAATGTATCTCAAAGATTTATTGGTTGTGCAAAATATGAAATGTACTTACACGGACATCGCAACCTGCATGGGCAGGGCCCGCTGGAACCTTTAACTGGAACACCTGGCCCACAATAGCAGAGGTGTCGGGGATGCCGGTGTGCACTCCCCCGTTCTTTGTCGAGGCATCTGGGACAGTTGCAGGCGGCCCCTCACCAACTAAAGATGCAGCAGCCTGGAGCTCAGAGAGCACAGACGACTGCATGGAAGCCTCAAGTTCCATAGGTATCATCTCCACCAGCGTCTCTTGCTGCTCCGGCACGGCACCCTGAACCAGGGTGGCGAGAAGCCCTATTACTAATGGGATAGTCCTGCATGAAAGAAGCCTGCTCCTTCCAGCTCTCCCACTGCTCATGTCTCTCCGTTTATAGTGCATAGCAAGAGGCCTTTGGGCTGCCCAGCAGATGTCGAGGAACAACTGGAGAGGCCACATGCACTAAAGTCAGTCTGATAGTATGCTTGTGGGTCAGACTCCTTAATGATTGGCTTTGCTCACGAATGCAGCGGTTCTTCTTTGTTGTCCTCTGTCATCCATAAAGAGACGTTTGGCAGCCTGTTAGACAGCCATGTCAGCTCGCTGTGGGAGGAACAAAAAAAAAAACAACATAAAGTGTCACGCCTGCATCTGCACATCAGTTCAATCATGCAAGCCAGACAACTGCTCAAGTTACAGACGCTGCAGGAACCCATATATACACTCAGTGGTTTCCTGAACTCTCTTGAACACAATATACAGCAGGCATCAAGCTACACATGTGTACTACATTGTGCAATGAACAACATAGAGTAGCATGGGGTGCTACAACATATGAAGCAGCTTAGCTCATTTACAGTTCTGTTATGTTCAAGACTTTAGAAATCATAACGCATTTTTATCTTTTTTGGCACAACTAGCCCTCATATTCAATGCAGTTGGTTGATTTGATAGTAAATATGAAGGCTCGGGCTGATATGATGGTTCAGCATAGTGAGAATTCCTCAAGAAAAACGTAAAAACGGGGGAGAAAAATGTCCATTAAAGACATATTTTCTAACTTTTTCTTTGACAGGTACACTTCTAGATTAACAGAGTAAACGCCTAAGTGGTTCTTTCCATCTGCAGTCTCCAGACAAGCTGTTGAAAAGGCAACATAAAAGCATCGGCATAAAGTGACATATTGCAGAAAATATACAGTGCATGTGCACAAAGCGCCCCAGCACACATATGCCAATCAAACGCTCACACTTGTGCCAACAAGCCCTAAAATCGCGTTTCCGAAACTTTATACACATTAAATTTATAGCGATGCAACACTAAAGCTGTCAGTGATGATGCAAATTGATGATAATTTACAAGTTTATATAAATCAATGTCCTGATATATTAAGTGCCTGACATCTGAATTTACTGCGGGCCACTGAGTAAGCGATTATGAAACAGGAGGAAGTGAACGAGAGAAAGATTTCAGTGACTGTTCTTTTCTTCTCAAAAACAACTGGGAAATGAGGCTTTATTTGTTGATAAGTGCAGATAAAACAGAGACCCCAAAACACGCACAATTTTCAAAATGTTAACACAACAAAACATCACCTGTTCTTGGATGACATTAACCACAAACAAATCCTACGGTTATTCGTCCACGTGCGACTTTCATTCATGATCCAATTCCTCTGTATTCCTCAACTCGATAAACATTTGAAAACAGAGAAACAGACCACACTGATTGCCTACTGATCTGGATTTTTTCTTTTTTTGTCACGGCATTTTGAGTTATAGTGATCCCCATGAGATGCGGCAGTGTCAAAGGTTGTTTGTCTCGGTTGTAAGTTTTAATTAGGTGCCCTGGGGGTTGGAATTAGAGTATCCATTGTGCTGACCTAGCCAACCCCAATCCTGTAGCACTCAAACGGGCATAGGAGGGTCAGCCATTTGCCTAGAATCCTAATGCCCGACTGCTATAAGGCTGTGACGTCAACCGATCCACTCCAAAGTATTGCCCGCTCCATTCTGCTCCAAAAATGTGTCATTCACAAGACGGCCTTCAGGTCTAATCTCTGCCATGAAATCAGCCTATTTATACAGAAACAGTCCATTGAAGAATGTTTTATGCCGTTTGAAGTAAACCCTGTAATATGTGGATGATTCATAAAAGAGACGGACAGCTAAAAAAAGGGCTCACTCCAGCCGAGTGGGGATCTCGTAGGAACTGACACAAATCACAGGATATCCATGTATTTAACTCACATAGGTGGAAACACGCGCAGCTGCGAGGTTTTAGAATAAGCCGTTAAATGTAATGAACGTAATCAGAGCCTGTCATTACAGGAATCAATCACGCACAAAACCTGTGTGGTTCACCAGTAAACTGAATGTCTCCAGATACACAGGGAAATTAATCTCTCAGTCACCTACTGCAGCTCTCCCTAACTGCTCCAGGACTGCTGTGACAATCAATTACATAAACTTTCTTTAAGCCTGAATAACTTTGAGACGAATTACCATTCCAATCTCAATCCTAACAATAACACCATCACTGCAGCTCTGACGTCTGACATTCAAACATCTGCTTTATCTCTGTTCCAATGGGAAATTACATCAAGTATCTGAAAAAGGAGGACACAATCCAAAACAATTTCATTCACTTTTACTTCCTACTGCATGAAGCTGTTTTTGTCAACCCCTGAAATCTATTTAATAAGGCTTGTTTGCAATTCGGGTATTCTGAGGCAGCTTATTAAACAGCTGAATGACTGGATTTTCCCTGCTGAGAGATTTTCAATAGATAACAGTGTTTGCAGGTGGGAGCGATCAGTATCTCTGTGGGCACTCAAACAGTAAATCCTACAGATTACGTGCAAGCCTCCATCGAGTTCAGACCGGTGTCAATGTTTTTGTTTTTTCAAAACAAAAGCATTCCTAAACCTTTACTTCCTAAAGCTCCACTTCCTTTTAGTGAAGTTCTTATTTTCATTCACAATAGCGACACATCTGTTCCCACTTTAGGTTGTAAATGACAAAACCGAGGCTTGATTCAGGCTTAAATCTCGGGAGACTGCCGAGACAATTGAGTGTTCACTTTATTATTCACACAATGCAAACACTTTTGCTGTGACTTTATTTTTTAACCAAAAACATTAATCGGTCTCTTACACCGACTTGTAGTCGCTAAATTAACTCTGGGCTTTCTGGAGCCATTATCAGACCTCGGTTCAGCTATAAATGTTACCACCAATGGGTCTCGATTCCAGCGTCGTCCTCTACCTCAAACAATAACTGTGTATAATGTTGTGGCATTTGTAAATACGCTACAGTACAGCTCAACATGTTCAGTCTGAAGTACTGACACATCCAGTTCGCTCCCCTTTCATTAAAAAAAGAAAGAAAAATCATGAATCATCACAGCTCATACAAAAGGCAATTTGAACTCATTACGACTTTGCCCGGACACTCTGCAGAGCCTCTTGTACACCTAATGCTAGTGACTAATCCAAACATGTAGATTTATTGAATGCAAGGCACTACAGGTAGAACTATGATGCATATACACAAAATACGCCTATCTTCAAGACACTTTTTCGCGAAGTAAGCTTCGATCACTGCCACAAGTCTGATTAGACAGTCAGTCGGGGGAAAAGCATACAATCAGCTCAGATCCACACGACTCCCAAACCCTCCATCAGCCTGCAGGCAAGAACACCCTGAAAATGTGGAGTAATAAACTATAAATAAAAGTTCCTTTGAAACTTTTGTCAAAATAATAGTGACACAAATGATCTGTTGGAGCAATTTAATTTTTGCCACCCACTCATGAGTACACAAAGAGGACTGACTCATGTCTCATCCAGCCCATTAACTAGGGCGAGACAGGCACCCTATCCAGGATTTTTATCCACTGACTCATATCAGTGAGATTTCTACAGCCGTGTAGTTGCTCCTGTCTGATGCCTCCCCCCAAAACAAAAAGGAAAACCTGGCAAAAATAACCAAGACACAGCAGCTTCCCTCACCTACAACAGGCAAGTTGAGCAAATCAGTTTCTTGATTCATGTAGTCATTTGCGTTTGAATATAGAACACATACATTAACATGAAAATAGGTTTTAGCCATAAGCGCAGTTCCATTCAGAACGAGGACCACCCCTCACCTCAGGCTGTTGCCACACACACACACATAAAGAGGGGGAAAAAAGGCAACATCTGAGCATCAAAGTAAGCTCACCACAATGTGGCCTAGATTTTATCACGTTCTCATTTCACAGTGTGTGTGAGTAATTCAAGTCGAACAACAGCTCATTAAGAAATACAAAAGGTTTTAATATGTTGATTTGTTCCAACATCTCTTTCAAAAAAACAACAACTCAGCATTGAAATGAAACTCGCGCATAATAGGACACGTTTAAAATGGGTGAGCCGCTTGCAGTGATAAAGATGTGCCAATATAGGAAAAGCCCCACCATCAAACAACAGCTTAACAAATGACTACAGACGAAACCATGGCGTTTGTTGCCGAGAGGACTGACCTTAAAATCCTTGCAAAAAACTCAACACTAAACTTTATCACAAGCACTCAGTCAAAAGCTACGCTTTTTTTGTGGGGGTTTTTGAAAAACACAGGCTGCCTTAATGACATTTCAAAGTGCTCACTGAGGGAATAATTTTGCGTCACAGTTACCCTCACGAAAAGTTTCTTCGCACCAGCAAAGTGATTTATGGCATTTCTTTTTTTAAAAAAATAGAAATTTAGGAAGCACAGTTTCAAAAGACCAGAGGATTAAACCACAACTTGTATCAAATTGTCTCTTTTGATTTACTTTTGAGGGTTAAGTCGGTACCAATCGGTTCATTTCCCTTCTGCGTGTATGCCCAGCATTTATCCAAACCTCACTGTTTCTGTGATAAACCCTTTATGCGTGTGGTAAACATTGCAAAGACACAGGCTGGAGTGAGGGTGATATCTGCCCATTTCACACTGAAGCCTGCGCCACCGGGTGTGGGGTGGGGGGGAGACGAAACCGATTTACAACCAGCGTACCCATACAGTCTGCAGTTCAACAGTAGTTAAAACTTGAAAACCATCAAAAATAATTAGGGCTCCGATGCACAGTGGCACTCAGGGCCAATTGAATTGACGTACCACATCCAGCAGCCTCTAGATAGTGCATGAGCTGAATAACAAACATATCCACAAGACAAGCTTGCTTTGCAGTTGGATGTTTCCCTTGTGTTGCCCTCCACTCTGTGCAACAAAGTAATGAAATATGTGGAGAGAAAACACAAAATCGGTCTTGGCTGAGTGAGAGTCTAACCTGGCATGGTGACCTGAGAGCAACTCGTTTTACGCTACAGGGGAAACTACTGTATGCTGTCAAACCCCACAGCAGCAGGGCAACACATCATTTTGTGTATTTCTGGGGCTCCAGGGCTCCGACAAAGCCATGACTACACAGAACAGTGGAGTCTAAAATGTCCAGTTCAATTTTTTCTTGTTTGTTTTCATACAATCGATTCTGTTGCGCTCCGCTTTTTTTCATGAAGCATTCAGAAAGAGACTCTGACTTCTGCTCGTCGGAGTTAAGTCAAGAAATGCAACACGAGGACATTTGAGAACTTATTACGCAACCAAAAAGGAAAAATATCTGACCAATCACAAAAATGTACACAACTATTTTCCTAGTGAAGCATTTAAGGGTTATTTGTGTTGTGAGGGGTTGAAAATAATCATGTAAGATGATAAGAAACAGCTGAGAAATCAGAGGAAATGCATCAGTGCTGAACAGGGTCTATACATCGAGGTGATTTGTCAATAAGCAAGTGGAAACAAAGTCAATGCAGATCAGACTCACGTACAGTTCAAGTGAACAGCTTCATCTAAAATGCACCGCTGTTATCAGTCGACTTTCCCCCAACTCGTGTGAGTCGCTTTACAGAAACAGCTGCTCACGTTTCTGATGTTGCGAGCAACACATGTTTCTGCCCCGCTAATACGTTTAGTTACAACACTGGATTAGAGCAAAGCCGGTGAACCACTGCAGCATTTAAATGCGTTTCTTTACACACGACAATTAGCGTCGGCAGAAGAAAGAGAGGAAGAAAAAAAAAACAGGCTCAAGCAAAGAAACATCAGCATCGACTCCCAGCCTGTACTGGTTTGACGACCAGAAGAAAATGTAGCGCGAATACACCCATTAAAACCAGACAGAGGTCACGGATAACCGCTTTAGGAATCACACTGGTGGGTTTGTTTGCCCGTTTGCTGTTTTACAGCTAGCGTTAGCCCACCAGCGAAACGTTAGCCACCGGGCCCCGTCTCAGTAGCCCCCCGTTTTTTCTCTGTCGGACTCGGTGACGGAGGCCTTTGTTCATGACAACAACCGCCTACGAGGCTCAACCTTGATGAATCTTTAACCAGCCCACATTAAATGAACTCTCCTTTTATGTGCGTGGATACGACTGCATAAAAAAACACCGCCGCTAATGTGAGGAGGAGTGAACGCAGCGAGCGGCGGCGGCGGTGATCGCTATCCTGCCTCCGTCCATCGCTAGCGCCAGGGATGCACCTGTTTTATTCTAGGCGGAAACAAAAACAGCGAGCTCCGGCTGCCGCGGCATCGCCGCACAAACGCCTCCGTTCGCCTCGATTTCTCAGCTACAGGGTGTGATGTCCGACTCGCACCAAAAACAGGCAGCGATAAGGCACGTCGGCTGTTTTCAAACAGTGGGAATAAGCAGCGGACTAAGCCGCGGCGAGTCGCCGAGCGGGGCTAACTTAACAAGCTAACCGCCAGCGGAGCTGCCTGCTGGCAAATTTAGCTCGTTACCTGCGCTGCCCGCGGACGGGAGTCCGTGCTATTTCCACAAACGAGCCCGGTTAGAGGAGATGACGAGGGTGGCATTTTTAATGGCCCTCGGCATGAAAGAGTAACGGAGCCGTGAATCCAAACTGACCTTGTTAGCGAGCTAACGTTAGCTAACCCGCGCCGTAACGTCTCCTCCTGTCGCCGGAGAGCGCAGCGAAGTCCTCCCGAATGCCATTAAACACGCGCTCCCCGCTCAGCGCCGCAGACACGCACGAAGCATGTGGCGAGGAGGACACCTGAGCACAGCCAAGCGGAACGGATGTTTCCCCGCTCCGGTTAACGTACAGATGGTCCTCGGCTCGGTGTTGTAATTATGTTGGTTGCCACCCCTCCCCGGCTGCCTCGCTTCTGTCCTCCTCTCGCACAGGTCTACAGGTTGAGGCCAATCGTGTGTTGCCCGCATGACTCCGCCTCTTTTTTGGTGGTGGTGGTGGTGGGGTGGGGGGGGACACATGCAGGTACAAACATCCACACAAATGAAGTGTTTAGATGTGTGCTGATGTGGGGACCGAGTCATGCTTGTTGATGGTGATCACGCATCGCCACACATTTCCTATTCCAACCTTGAGAAGCACTCAGAACTATGAAGGCAAGTGAAGCGAGGTGACCCCAAAAAGCAAAGACTGGGCGACCCCCACCCTCCCCCACCCTCATCTGCAGAGCTACTCACTAAAAAAACCTGCACACATCTTGTCCAGCTTGCCACAGCAAAGACACTTAGATATTCCTGTAAGGTTTCCAGCACTGGAACCACTTTGTCTTATTTAAGGGAACATTCAAAAACCATTTAGAGGCCCTTTAGGCGTTTATTTGAAAACCTGCAGATCGCTGGAATAATTCATTAGAGATTTTTAAAAATAGGTTAGCCGTGAAAATCTATATCTGAGAAGAATGAACTGTCCGTGCTGTTTCACATTTGCTGGAGTTGTCTTTGTTTTAATGGCGGGACCGAAATCTGTGATAATTCTGAGAGGAAAAAAAGACCAACAGAGAGAAAAATACACACTGTAATATCTGCGCTGTCTCTCTGCGCTCCGAGTAAACAGATGTAGCCAGAGCCTTTATCTCCTGCCATACAAACAGATTACTTCTGTTTGGATTTTTGCAGTAGGTGTGGTGGGAGACATGAAGCAGGTCGTTCATTTGTTTTGGGTTTGTTTTCAACTTAACATATCCAGTAGCCTCCCCGAGCAATCAATCACTAGTTTGTAATTTACGGTGCACAGACCCTCCAGCACCTCTGTTCCTTTGAGGACAAACAGACAAGCCGTCAGGTCAGATTTACATTATTGTTGTTGTTTTTTTATCAGATCCTGGTGCAGCTGAATGGACTTTACAGAGAATGAGTCAATGTACCAAACAATAAAATGATGCCAGGCACAACAAAGGGAATTCGAGTTTAACGGCAACTTCATAATTCCTACAGTATCTGTCCTGGGGGTGTCCTATAGACTGAGTCCACTGTCTCCTTTCAGACTTATGGACAGATTTTTCTTCTGTATAAGTACTTGAATAAGAGGTGCTTTTTCTTTTATGGCCACATTTACATTCCTTCTTCTCCTTTCTGTATTAAAGTCGAGCACAGCAGAGGGGCAGATTTTCAAAACCAGGTTAATTACTGCTTGTTTACCAAAGTACAGAGTCTTTAAGGAGGGGGCAGGGGAGGGGGGGCTGGAGCAGGAGTCACGGTGTAAAGGTTATATTTGCGCCGAGATGGCCGCATAATGATTGCCAACAAAACTGAGTTGTTTTCTGTTGACGCAGGCAACAAACAAAATAGTCTCGGTATTTGCGCGGCCTTATCGGCAAAACATTTCCGCCGCTGATCCCTGTCAATATTGATTCTGGTGGTTGGAAAGAGGATATCACAGGTGCAAATCAAATTTTCAGAGGAAGCCAACATCAGCTGATGGGGGGGGGGGGGCAACGCGAGCCCGTGCTGGAAAAGAGTTTTTCAGCAATGTGCATTTGCATCAGTGCCGGAAAAAAAACAACTCGCTGCCAAGCGAAGGCAACTGTAATGTTAGTCATAAGATGCGAGCATGTGGTTGTTCAGGAGGTCAAACGCTGAGAGATGAAGTGTTGTCTGCCGGAGTCTGAAGTGTCTTAGTCGAGCATTTGCATAAATATGTTCAGTCAACAGCAGGATTGTGGAGCCGAATCGGCCGCTGTTGCTGCCCGTTACCTCGATTAACGTCGCAGCAATCATTTGAAAAATCAATATTGATGTGTGGATTTTGTGCTGCAGCTGCCCCAGTCGTCGCCTGACCTCTGGCGTCGCCAAAGATTCCTTGAGATCATTTTTCTCCACCTTGACGACACCCTCCCCTCCCCTTCAAAGGTGACAGAGGCGCATACAAAGCGAGTGGCGCTCCTTTGTCAGGACTTCTTTGAGCCCATATGAATGACTGGTTGCATTACCTTGCATTATTATGGTTTTTTAAATAGGGCACATGCTCTAGTGGGAAAGAATACTTGAAAGAGGAAAGGGAGGTTTAAAGTGAGGGAACGTCTCAGACTGACAGCCAGTGAAAAATAGGAAGCAAGCAGCACAGTAGAAAAAAAAACATGATAAAACGAAGCAACAATCACAGATGTTGTTATACTGCCAAGTAAAACCGCCAAATAAACAGTAAAATGGGCATTCTTACCGTTCGGCGTGCCAGCAAATGATTAGACGTCTTTTACATCGCATAAAATATTTGTGCGCGATTCCTTTTGCCGTTTACATGATGACATCATCGTCTATAATCATAAACAATAAAGTGTGCAAACGTCTCGGAGCCAGAATTGACGCGTGGCAACAAAGCGCGGTCCTTCATACACCAATAAAACCGTTGGCAGGCATGAGCGGGGTCTTAAAACAGAGAAACGCAGCCTGTCGGTAATAGTTCACAGAGCTGTCACTCATTTGAATCTCTTTGACTCCTCGTTCACCCCCTGCGAGCCAACACGATGGAAAGAGGAACATACATGTTTTAGTGGTATGTGGACTTGAGGGACTATTGGAAGATATTGGAGTATCTACAACAACCTTCCATCTTTCGCTCTGAAACTCCAGCCATTTAAAAAAAAAGAAATGCAAAGGAATTGGCTTCTGAATACGTGAAGAAAAACTGTTCCAGGGACGATTTTTTAAAGCCACAAGCTGCATTTACTCGTTACATAACAAGTTCAGACTAATGACATTTTTGTTCCCTGTGATTATGTTTCACCTAATTGTGTCTAAAGCAAATGAATACACCATCTGCACAGAGATTGTATGTAAATTGTATCAGCGCCAGCTGAGGAACACACACACACACACACACACACACACAAGCAGTCGTCGCCAGCGTCCTCTCGTGCTTTTATTTACACTTGAAGACAAATGATGGATTTTTTTTCATGGCCGATACATCACCCACCTTTCACTTTGACAAACGCATGTATACAACAACACTTGCAGGTCTACTAGACCATGATAGCCGCGCCGCAGAGAGGCTTTCATGTGATTGCACATATCTGTCCGACTCTTGATGTGTGAGCAGGGAGAGAGAGGGAGAGAGAGAGAGAGAGGGAGGGAGAGAGAGGGAGGATTAGGAATCAGCTGACTCCCCACATTTTCTTCCAAGTGACTTATTAGAAGGGTTATTCTGAGCGGTCTGCTGGACCGCTGAAGGGGTTGGCTGAGCAGCGAGACCCTCAATGAAGCCAATCTCTCTCACAATAGTAGATTACTTCAGACAACCCTTCTCAGCTTTAGTCAGGAACAAACGAGAAAGGACCCTTTCTGTTATTTTTCTGTGTTCCAAAAATCTCCCCCCCCCTTTTCCACGATATTTTGCCACACTCATAATTCAGAACATCTCTAATGGCCTTTAATTCACAAACGAGGCCGCAGCGCCGGCTTAACTTCAGGGGTCATTGCGTCACGACCAGCCCTGAAACACTCCAACGGGAGGTTTCAGGGAGACGTCAGCGTCGGCAGGAGGTTGTGTCCGTGCTGCGCAGTGAGTCTGTGCGTTCGCCGTCTCGTTCGTTGCGGCGCTGAATATAGGACAGGAAGAGGCAGGATTCTCATTCAGTGCAGACCCCAAAATTGTAGTACTCCTCCTGCGTGCGCCTGTGCTGGTTATCGAGTCTGGCTGTTCAGCACAAATTAGATTTTTCAAGAGCGCCGATCATCACTTGTGCGTGTTTGGTCTGAAGCAGATTGCCGGTGACCCACCGCTCTGTGAAAACATCCCCTTGATGTAGGCGAAAAGCTAATTATTTACCTGATGCTTTGTCTCATTCAGAATCGATTTGAGACTTGTAGGTTCCGCTTGTCATATTTACATGTATCTTTAGTGTAAATTAATCCCCTTCCAGTCCTGCTGAGGCATGTTAGCTGATAATCCGCAAATTACACGGCATAATTAAACCCCCGCCAGAGATCCCAGAGGCAATTACAGGAGACCGGACAGTTGTGCAGTGGCAGATCAGGCTCCTCCATTACAGGGTAAGCGCTCGGCTCCTGAGAAGACCTGCTAAATGATAGTGCGAAGAAAAGCCCCCTAATGACCAGTGTGACTGGGGGGTAATAGCTTTGTTATCAGAAGCAAACAGGCCTAATGACTCAGAAACACATCAAAAAAACATCAGCAAATATAGAAATCATCGAAGGCGATGGCCACCGAATGACCCCAATAAAGAACAGAGAGCGAATCAAAACCCAGACTCCAAACAGGCCCTCAATGACACTTAAAGGTGCACCGCAAAAGGAGCCATTACCTGAAATACCTTTAAAGCAATCAGCCACGGCTGTAACATGATTATAGTCTTAAACACAACTCCAAATGAAGCTTTAACATGTCGTAATTGCAACAGCATCGTCATTTAATGGCCCGAATCAATTCCCCTCTTTACCATTCCCTGTGCCGCCGCAGCTCTGACGAGTGCTGGATTAACGTTTCCTCCTGGTAAATACTTCGCTGGCGACTCGATTTTGGACAAACTAATGACGTGAATGAAGCAGCCTCACAGGTCCTTGGTGGCTTCTTTTTCCCAGTCAGTGTGGAGACGCCCAGAATACAGATGAATGCATCACAATACTGAACATCAGACTCACTGTCCTTGTTGCAGGGCTGCTGAAGCCTGATGAAACGTA
>JAUESF010000050.1:9749827-9768503 GCA_032274765.1 Malacoctenus tetranemus
CTATTAAATACAGGTGGCCTTCATTAGTTTTTAATGATCTTTACATGAATGCTTCAACAAATCAACATCTTTGTTTGTTCAGCTTACAAGTTGTTACATGAGTTCTGGTAAAGACAGCAAGCTTTTTGCTGCAATCATGTTATGAGTAGGCTATGCCATTAGCATGAAGCTAACACTCAAATAGTGCTCAAAGTAATAAACTGAAGAGGATAATTACGCTTTTTTCACATTTCTTGCCAGGACTCATTCATAGAGCAGCACCTGTAAGCGTGACTTCTCCATGTGCGTTACCATTTCCATGGAAGTAACTGGAGGCCGTGTGCACCACCCACGTTCAGGCTGCTGACGTGGACGAAAGTCTTTGGGGGATTCAGGGCTTCGAGCGCTGCCGGACGAGCAGTGGTGGAAGTTCAGGGCGGCCGTCGCTGAGCCGTCAGTCAGAGGGAGCGGAGCAGAAGTGGCCGAGAGGAGGTCACCGGCGGCCCTGGATGAAGGGCGTTTGTTTGAGTAAAAATAGATTGATATTTGAGGTGCGGAATCAAAATGCATTGTGATTTGGATGCGGATCAGCTTCCAAAATAGTACCGACGAAGGGCGAGCGTGAAGGTGGGAACAGTGTGACGACTGGAATAGAAACGCCGCGCACACATGAGCTCATTTCTGCTGTTCACACGTTATCCTGGAAAAATGTTTCCAGCTCAGCGTCACTCCTGCACAGAAGCCGGGCGACACCCAGAAAAAAGAGAAAAACCATCAGCTGGTTTGTTTATTTAGATGTAGTTAATATTTTAAGGAGCTGGCTCTCATTCGCTGCCTCCACAGTGTCGTATAGGCAAAGAAATACGAGCTAGTGATTATAGAGGGAAGCTGAAAATGGATGAACCTCAAACGGAGGAAGAAACTCAGTCGTGTGAGTGACGAATGACTCGGATGATGTGTTCAATTTAAGCTGCGACAACGTTTGTGAGTTAATGACATCCAGAAATGACGGCACCACAAACCCAAATCCAAAGAAAATGATGTTTATTTAATCTATAAAGAAAGGATGCAATGTGCATCTCAAAAGGGGAAAACTGTGAGACGAAAAGAAAAGAAAAAATACTTTGGTACATTTGAATTTTTCATAGAGCACAAGATTGTTTTTGTTTGTGGAGGAATCAGCACGGCGCAGTGGTGACTCCCACTAATGCTTCAGGAGAAACGATTTCAGATTCTGTCTCCGACGACGAGCGCGGTTTGACGACGCTCACCGGGCGTTTGGGGGGGGATGACGATGCCTCGTTCGGTATTGCACGTTGAAGAGTGTCACCGGGGCCCACGCTGGCCGACGCCTCGGTGACAACGGTAGAGATCTCAGTACGACAATGAATCAGTGGTGGTGTTCAGATGTTGCACAGTATAAAATTGTTACAAAAAGGCATATGTGATTTTACAAACAATTCAAATTCTACAATACAAATGTAACCGAACATTAGAAACTAGAATCCAGTGGTAGTTTTACAGAGCACGCTTGCTACTATAAATGAGCACGATGAAGAGAGCTGACAGGTCGTTTAGAAAAGAAAAGAAAAGAAATAACGATGGATTTTTTGCTTTTTAAACGAAGTTCTCACAGATTCCATTAATCATTACAAATCAGAGTACTTGATATCAGTTCTCTAGTCTAATTTGTCATTGTCTTAGCGAGGGGACTAGACACTGTATACCAAAGTTATATCAAAAAGTTAGAAACTAAAAATATTTCCTCCTGATAACGTGTTGCAAATGTATCTGCAATTGCCTTGCAGCAATAAAAACAAACACTACAATAAAGTTGAAATAACATATAAAGTGCAAAGAGAGGTTTTGATAAATGCACTGGGACTGACTATAGTAGTCACACAGGCAGTGTACAAATACTCTAAAAATGCCACTTCCCTTTACTCCGAACTTTTTTTTATCTCTCCTAGCCGTTTGTGTCGCTTTTAGTATTTTGCCTCAGCTGTTGTCCACGATCGCACGAATGCATTTCTCACAGTATTTGGCCAAGGCCTTGTTCAACTCGTAACTTAGAAGGTCGTAAAGCAAAAAAAAAAAAGAGATCTGGTATCTATACACTGCATATCGCCACTCGACATGTTATGGCTACGGACTCTCACAGACGTGGGCGGCTCGCTTCCGCTGCTCGCGGAGGTACATTCATTTTTCATTGTGGGATGAAAAAAAACAACAAGAGATTATAAGATAGCGGGAGCAACAAGACTGCCACAATCACGTGAGGGTGTTCAGACACTTTTCTACCTTTTTTCACTGTTAATTATTTAGTTGACTGAATTGACGAGAAGTGAGAATTTACTTTTTTTTTCTTCTAGTACGTCTTTTTTTTTGTTTAAAAAAAAAAAAGGCATAATCCTCAAATCCCCCGGAATCAAAATAAAGGTAGTAAACATTGAACATGTTCTATCTCAAAAAAAAAATACTGCCTAAACGAGATCAGTGCCAACTACAGCAACAATTGTAACATCGACAATATCAATATAGTAAAAAAAAAAAAAAAAGGAAAAAAAGAAATTACAAGAGAAGAAAATTACAACAATAATATATAACTCTCTTCATAGAAATCAAACCAGAGTATTTCTAATGTGAATATACTGAACAATGTAAACCTACCATTATCAAAGTTAGCAAATAGGATGAAAACACAGAAAAGCACATCAATCGTATTCCTCTCACAGAGAGCGCTCACATCATTGTTTCTACAATGGTGTGGGTGGGCTTGATCAAGCCATTGTTCCCGTTTGGGTCCAGGGGCTGTGTCAGCTCGCTGCCCTTCAAGTTGTACTCTTTCGGGCGAGAGCTCACGCCTGACTTCGCCGGGGCTGCCACCGCTTTGATCCTCTGGGGGGGGGGGGGAAAGAGATGAGACATCGGGCTAATTATCGTCGGGGAAACTGGGCCGGTTCCAGGCGCACAATGACACTCGGCGAGGCTCAACGTCACGCCGCGGCAGCACGAGGGGGGGAGAGCCTCAGGTGACCGGGTCGCTTTAAATTTGGTCGCGTCGCAGAGGAAAACCGGACGCGAGCGATGATGTGAAGAGGCTTCAGCCGCCCGGTTCGGGACAGATGAAGCTTCTGCTTCTGTGACGCAGCCGCACCGAGTCCGGGGCATTTTTCATTAGCCACACACGAACAGAACAAGACTTTACTTTGCCCACACATCAGTTGGGAAGATGTAGCTAGCTGCAATTAGCATAAAGTACGGCTGAACCTCATAATGCACCATTTAGCTGGCGCTGATGAACATCAGAGAGCAAACTCTCATCCAGACGAGTCATTTATTGGTTGTAATTATGATAGTTTATCTCCCCTGATGGTAACCAACTTTAGCCGAAGCTAGCATTAGCATTACAAGCTTGTTATCGGACTAGGTGTTTTCCTTCCAGGTCATAATCGATCGTAAAGAGAAACTTAAGTCACCAAACACGGAGCGGAGGAGTTTCAGTAAACACCAGGTGTGTGTGTGCTCACCTCAATCAGAGGTCCCTCAGACTGTAAAATCTTTATGACCATCACCATTGGGATGCAAATCATGGAGCACAGGGCCAACGTCCAGCCCAGGCCGATGGCCCAGTCAGGATACTCATACACCTTGTTGTAGGTCAACGGCTTGTACTTCACCAGGGAGAAGATGAAGCAACCCTGCGGAACAAAAAAAGCACAAGCGGCGTTTATTTTTCAGCACGGGCGACGAAAGACGTGACCGGCGTCGCCCAGAGGGACGGGGCCCCTCACCATGCAGAGGACAGGAGTGATTATGGTCCAGCTCCACTTCATCCAGGGGTTTGGTCTGTAGCCAATCATGTCCTCAACTCCATCGTAGAAATTATCAACTCCTAAAGGAGGAGGAGACAAGACAGGACACGGTGAGTCCGTTTGACCCTGAACAGCCAAGAATCTCAAACACACCACCACCACACTGGTCACATGGTATTGTTTGCGGTTGCAGGTTGACCTTTGGACAACGGAAATGATCACGCTTATGGTCCCTTATCTGTGCTGCTGGTCGTAAACAGCAGCTTTTGGTTTTGTCGTGACATGTACTACTTAGATATACATATATATATATACTATAAACACTCCTGTTTTGTATCTTGGAACTATCTTAGTAGGTCATCATTGGTTCATCATCGACTGGAGCCATTCAGGTCAGTGTGTCATGACGTTCAGCCATGTTTCACACACATCATCCCCCCAAAGTCGACTGTTTTTACCTCGCGTATTCTGTCTAACAATGAACTAAAGACTCAGAAAATCAATAGACTAAATATCCGTGAACAAACTCATCAAGTGCAATAAAACGGTCGTGAACACGAGCAGCATGTGACCTGTGATACTGAGGGAGGATGCAGTCGTGACATGTTGCCACAGACCAGCATCTTTATGGGCGAAGGCTCTAGAACAGTTTGTGGCGTTCTCCTCTCGTCCTGTTCACTTTATGGCTTTGTTCTTTCCCTGCGCCCTTTAAAGTGCAGCCTCACGAGCATTTTACTCTGCAGATTGAAGCGATAAGCCCAATTATGAGAATACAGCTAGAATACAGAAGTAGATGATACACAGCCTGCATGTAAACAGGAAGTTTTAGGTTAGAAGACTGTTGGAAGGAGAAAAAGTTACTAACGCGAATAAATTCCCAGTTTAAGTTCAGTCACAGGTTTGTGTGCAAAACTTAAGTGATTTGTTTTCTCTGTTGTGTGTATAAAGATAAGAAAACACTAATCTAGGAGCCTTTATCACATAACTTTCAGCAGAGTTGGAGAGTTGAAGGAGTCTCGCACACTGAGGCTCGATGATGCACGAACAGGCGAATGGACTGAGGAGGTTCTGTGTGCAGGGAGGATGCACTCCCATGGTTCCCTGTTTCCAGCCACTGCTCTCTCCTCAGTGATAATGCTGGGATAAAAATGTGGTGGGAGGCAGCCCCGGGTGGCCAATGGCGAACCTCGCTGGGGGACTGGCTCCATCCCCACCTCCCCACGACCCCCCCAACACCCCCCCCCCCCACCGCCCCCCTGCAGTTAAATTTATTTATTACCGACGTGTTCAAGAAGCCCCACAAGGGCACCTTTGTGCACAGGCACCGGGATCACTCGGGCCTTCACACCCAGCTCTTCTGCATCGCCGCTCTGAGACGTGACACACAACCAGCGAAACCAATCACACGTAGGCGTCGCGCCCACTTACCATAAACCCAGGCTACAGCGATGCATTCGAAGAATGCAACCCACAAAAGGCACACACCACTGGCTGCATAGTAGTCGAAGAGTTGAAACACATACATGCCACCCTGGAAAATGAAAAGACAAAAGAGCTTCATTAATTATCTCTCTGATGTGAGTGTGTGTGTGTGTGTGTGTGTCGGGGGGGAGAGTGGCAGGGATAGACGAGGGAATTAAAGCATGGTGGGAGGGGATTTAGCGAGCAGGACACAAGAATGCTGGCACCAGACCAACAGAGGCAAAGTTCAACAGGTGCTAAGACGTCACTGAAGCACGGTTAACTGCTTAACGGAAAACAGCATTCCAAATTGTTCCATTCGGACACGCAAGATGCGGGCGCCCAAGGTGGTGGGCAGCCATATTTGGTCGCGACAATGCAGCGGCAGCGGCAGGAGTGTGGAAAATGTGCGGCGTTATCTCGGGTGTTGATCCGAATAACGCCGAGTCTCTCTCTCGCTCTCCTCGCTCTCCTCTCTCGCTCCTCTCTTCCTTTTCTAAACAGGACAGGCGGCGGCAGCGCAGACAAACGGCTGACGAAGCGCGTGTTTGGTGGACTTACTTTTGTTACCATGGCGAGTCCCAGGAGATAGCTCATGAAACACATCACGGCTATGAAGATCTCGCGCCGGTAACCTTTCCTGAGGAGCTCCGGGTACAGATCCACAATGGAGGTGATCTGTCCTTCCACTTCAACAAACTGCAGGGATAAAAAACAACCATTAAGTTCTCAGAGGAACGAGGAAAGAGAGAGAGAGAGAGAGAGAGAGAGAGAGAGAGGGAGAGAAAAAGCACGTCTCTTTCTGTGTGCGAGCAGCTCTTGTTCTGCTTCTATAAACCAGTGATTAGAGAATAAGAGCTGTCTTTGTTGGGCTGTAATGAGAATTTAAACAAGGCTTCTCTCTGCAACACTGGTTTGTTGCTACCAAGACACAACAGAAACAAAACAACAGTGAATTACTGTCCCTCTCTCTTTCCCTGTGAAGCTGCTCCTCTTTCCCCCCTCTCTCTCTCTCTCTCTCTTTGCTTCACCAGCCACAAAATGTCACAGCAAAAATTACATGAAATTGTTTCTGTTCGGCAAATTGCAGCTTCCTCATGCTGCCAGAACATGCTCCTTTGTTACACAATACCAAACAAAACCCCCCTTACATAACGCAGGCATGTATGTGTGAGCGACGCCGACAATATATAGCATTCACGACGACACATCTGCATGAAATTTATGGCTGAGAAACGGGCCCCGGCACCCACTCTCACTCACACACAGGCTCCAGTTCTCTCATGGAAATAGCTGCGCTGCACTCGCAGGAGTATTTACATGTGCTCCCTTTAGAGCGCTGGCCCGAACTCGCAGTTGGCTGAGACGGGGCGCTGGCCATGTGCACGACTGAGTTAGCACAGGAGTAGAATTACACTTGGAGGCAGGAAATGTGATCTGGCCGGAGAATCCCCCCGGGCGGACACTTATGTTTTGTCTACTTAGATTATCTCGTCTTAATCAAAGCTCTGCTCCCTATCAGGGCCGCGAAGCTCGCATGCGTGCTATTATAATGACTTTTACTAACTCGCTGTTTGGCCAAACAACCCACTGCCTTCTAAAAACTTAATTTGCGGCGCGAGGAGGGGGGGGTGGGGGGTGGGGGTGGGGGGGAGGTATTAAAAGCGGCTATAATCTTCACACAGAGCGGTGGAGTGCGGTTGTAAAATGCCTTTGTGGGAGCCGGTTGCTGTTCTTGTCCGTCAGTCACCCGATATCCCGGAGACGTTCGATACGGACCAGAGATGCACTAAATGTGTTTTACACGTTGGGCCTGGCAGGAGCCAACAGACTCGGGGGACCTTTGATGTGTGGGACTGAGGGGAAAAAAATAAAATGATGGATGCTCCGCCCGACGGCCCGGCGCTATGGCGACGGCGAAAACACACGGACCTGGCTGTCGAGCCCCAGGAGCAGCAGCATGATGAAGAAGAGGATGGCCCAGAGGGTTGGCAGCGGCATCATGGACACTGCCTTGGGGTAGGCGATGAAGGCCAGGCCGGGACCTGGAGGGAGAACAGAGTGGGGAAGGGGAGACGGGGGCAGAGGGCGGGCTTAATGTTTCGCTCTGATTTCAGCTTGGACGACACACGCTCAGGGGATCGGAAAATAATGTAAACGCTGAGCTAGGGGGGGGAGACTGAGCGGGGGGCAATGTTCCAGTGTGGCCGCACAGCCAAGACCGCATCAATCAGCTACTCTGTAAAAGGCCTTTCACTTACCAGGCCTTTATTTCATGTGTCCTGTCTGTTTACTCACAGGACAAGCATCCAAAAACATACACACATGCTAGGTTTTACGTACTTCTGCGCTTTCTAAGAGGATCAAACTACGCATTATGCACTATTCACAGGATAGGCTCAGACTAGGTCGTATCATACATCTAACAATTGCATCAACAATGGCGAATTGTTCATTCTGCACATGAGTTTACACCTTCCTGTCAGCCTGAGGCGTCCTCCTGCACTGTGGCACCTCCAGGGTGCAGAGCAGACACTGCTGGACGTAGTGTCACTTCCTCTAAACAGGACGGACCTGGATTTTTGGTTGTTTCTCTCCAGATTTTAAAGCAGAGCCATGAACCAGTTCGACAGGATGTCGTCGCAGCATCAGAGACAGTCAGCGATCGATCAGCAGCCGCACAGCTTCTCCCAAAATTACAAACACTGACGCTCCGAAACGTGGCCTCTCTGTGTCCACGGGCATGTGCGATCTGACACAGCTTTAACTTCGTTTATCTTTGGCCTGTCGTTGGAGCTCGAGTGATTTTCTTTTTTGTTCGACATAGCAACAAGTTTAGTTTGCAGTGAACAGAGCGAGCATGCTAAAGAGAAGACACATCTCCTTCCAAAGTCCACATAGAAAAAACAAAAATCAAGGAAGACAGAGAGGAACCGCTGGCGCCCGCCTGCTGCTGGTCAGAAACGTCACCCCGGGGTGCCAGAGCGCGACACAGGAGCGGAGATACAGAGCGACGCCGATCCTTTGAGCATCGACGCCCCGGCCAGGTCGGCGCTGTCGCCGACCGGAGGACATGGAGCGGTCGATTGTGGGACGTGTGGACGTCTGGTGCCAGTGAACACCTGTGGTCATGATGATGGCTCAGTGCGGGAGCTCCTGAGCTCCGCCGTTCATTGTGCAGGTTAAAAAAACACAAAGAGACACACAAACAGCACTCGACCAATGCGATGTGAGCTGTCCTCGGGGAACGTGGAACATGTATCACACTGAACAATTCTGCTTTCATTCAAGGAGTGTGCAATTGCCGATACTACTACGTTTTGGCGTCAATGGTTTTGACGGACGTTTGGCCAATTGTCTTGGTTTCGTTTTGCGGCTGCAGCGCCCACCATCACTGCCGCCGCCACCTCGGACCCTCGTACCTGACTCTGCCACATCGGCAATGTCCACCCCTTGTTCTTGTGCCATGAAGCCCAGGACGGAAAATATTGCGAAGCCAGACACAAAACTGGTACCGCTGTTGAGGCCTCCCAGCAGCAAACAGTCCCTATGTCACACATATGTCATGGAGGTTGTTAATGAACACAAGCGGAACCGAAGTTCCCATTTTTTTTTTTCTTTCTTTTGTTTTTTTTCACGCAACCGTCTCTGACACGAGTTGCTTTCACTACTACAGTCCCGCTGTCCTCCTCCCCAACACCCCCACCCACCCTCCCCCCCCCAGGAACACGGGCTCACCTGTAGCAGTTGTACTTGTACTTGTTGTAGCTCCCCAGTGAGGTCATGGCGCCCAGACAGATGGCGTAGGAGAAGAAGATCTGGGTTCCTGCGTCGATCCACACCTGAGGACGCGAGCCGGGGATCAGCAACGTGTACGGGAGTTCAAGTGTTGTGAGGCCCCGTGATGGTTTCATGATGAACTACGATGTGGCAGCATCAAAGAGAAAGCTCCAAACGTGTGTTTTTAAACAGGTACATCTTAATTTAATCACTACAACATTAAATCAGTGCAGAAGGAGCCAGAGCCAGTCGATTAGATGAATGTTTGCGACAACGTCCTGAGAAATCTCTTAAAGATTTTTAAACTCTGGCTCAACGAGAAGCTTAACTGCGAGTCAGTCGACGATGGAGCTGCTGCCTCTAACCTGCAGGACTCGGCTACTTCCTGAAGTTCGACTTTACCGGTTCTCTTCACGGCCCGTTGAGCGAGCCGGCTGCTACCTGTCAGCTCAGACGTGACGGTCTGGCGTTGTGTGTTTGGTTTGAACACGAGAGGAATACTGAGCGGTGATGCAGACAGCTGAGGGTGAAGGGTGTGGGGGTGTGTGGGGGTGGGTGAGGGTGTGTGTGTGTGTGTGTGGGGGGGGGTCTCCATTCATTCATACCTCCGGATCTTTCAGGCGGCTGAGATCTGGGTAAAGGTAGAATTTGATCCCTTCAGCTGCTCCCGGCAGGGTCACGCCACGCACCAGCAGCACGATCAGCATCACGAAGGGGAAAGTGGCCGTTATGTACACCACCTACACACAGCAGCAGAGTGATCGGCTGAAAACATGACAGACTTGTGACTCATCGCCGATGAACGCTGCTTTCTTCTCTTTTTTTAAGCTCCCATATCCAAGTCACATTTCTTTTTCTAAATGTAGAACAAAAGAGACGCTGTTGGCATCATGTGATCATCTCTCTCTGCATTAAGTCTCCCAACAGAGAAGTCTATATGTTTCCCTGCCAGCTGCGCTGCACTGGAAACGCTCCCCGAGTCGCTCTCTGGTCGCCAGTAGATTGTTTTACGACGCGGAAAGCAATTTTGAATTGATTAAAGGAATAAAACCATTAATACGATGTTAAACCACGTCCATATCTTTTCCCCCCCGTCGGCTCCGGCCTGCCAACGGGAACAAAGCAGGAGCTGATTGGTGGGGCTCAAATCTTTACAGCCGACACAGAGTCTGGCCAAGACCTCCAGGACAACGTGGAGGCTCGTGTCTCCGAGTCAGCCACGTTAACCGTGTGTGGAGACGTGTGGCTGCGCTCCGCGCTGCGCTGCTGTGTCACCGGCTCTCCAGGGACAAACAGCTTCAGGCACTCACTTTGCCGGTGGACTTGACTCCCTTCCAGATGCAGAAGAAGCAGATCACCCACACGGCCAGGAGACACAGGGCGAGGTCCCACTTCAGGGGCCCGATGTCCTCGATGCCGGAGGAGATGCTCAGGACGTTGCGTCTGCAGACGGAGCAAGTGCACGTGACGGGTTAACAGCAGCTCGTCGAGCAGGAACACAGGAGAGGTGTTTTATCCCGAAACACAAACAGCGATGTGTATCGTGTGACGGCTGGAGCCCAGGGCCACATGCTACGTATTAAACAGCACAATTAACGACATCAAACACACAGTCGGGCCTTTCTGTGCTGCTCTGCGGATTTTGCCAACACTGAGTCTCCAACTGTGAAAGCAGCGAGGCTGGAACGACTTCTGAACGCTTCACTTCTAGTGTCGTTTACAGGAAACAGTCGTTATCAGATCGTTAATCAGCCCGACGTCTCTGAGCGCTTGGAAAACAGGGTCTGTCGACTGGAACGGTGGCAGAGGGCGCGCGGTGCACGGGGCAGGACCAGTCTGTATAAAGGTAAACCGCAGCTCCCTGATGAATTGTGACTGTTTAAACACGGTGACGCAACCGAGATAAACTCACAGGGTTGCTACAGAATTAGGGGGGGAGAGAGGGGGAGAGAGAGGGAGAGAGAGAGGCACGCCGTCAGTGCATACTCACTCCCAGAACTCGGTGACGGGGGAGGTGAAGTTGGTGACGTTGGCTGCCAGCCAGAGGGTCTTGTTCTTGCGGACTGTGTCCTCCACACAGTGCTCCGTGTTCCAGGGCTGCTTGCACTTGGCCCAGGGGAGCTCCGGCTGAAAGCACTGGAACAGGTAGTAGAGTCCCCAGGCCAGGATCACGATGTAGTAGACGTTCAGCAGGGACACGATCACGATGGAGGCGTAGCCGATACCTGCGCACAAGCACGGGGGGGGACAGATTGGAGGCCGCTCTGGCATCGACGGGCACCACGGTGTCCTTTAAAGTCCTGAATTCCAGGAGGGTTATATTTAAATGAAGGGCCGCTGCCAGACCGGGCGGCACAATGATGCCGCGCAACTGTCGACGGTTCGGTTTGTTTTCAAGGGAAAAAAGAAGTCACAGGCTCGATGCAGTCTGTGATGTTTTCCACCAGGAAATGGTGGGTGGAACGAAAGCTAAAGTGTGAAGTCACATGATGCACATAAAGGCGGCGCTGCCAGAGAAGACGCGCAGGGTTTTACACTTTCATTTCAACTCCTCCTTTCAAAAAGCGGTTGTGGACTCGATAAGCGAACCGTGCATTTGGTGAACTACTTATCCAAGGCCTATTTTAAAAAACCTGCGGGCGCGCGGAGCAACTTTTTATGGCTCCTGGATGAGCAGACTTCCACTTCTCACTATGCTTTTAGCTCCGTTTTTGGTCTCCGCCGGCTAATGAGATAAGCATTTGGACCTCTTGGTACCACGTGATCCACGATGGGACTCGGTCAGCGGCTTGATTACAGGATCCCTCAGTTGTTCGATGCCGCCCCGGGCCGGCCGGCCGACACCTCAGACGCTCATTGTGGCCGAACAAAAGCAGGAAATTTGAACAATCGGCTCAAAAGCTCGGCAAATCTCCCGAGACCCGAAGTGATTGATGACTTTCTTTGAGGTTTTAATGACTAAAAGCAACCTCACACATGTATAACTACAATATCAGGCGCTGTGGAGAACCAAAACTGTGTAATTTCATCAGAGCAGCAGATTAATCTGTATTTTGGTCCGTGTTCAGCTGATTAAATCCACTCCTGACCACGCCCACCTACTTTCACCAGTGACGACGGATGGGATCAGAGCCCCTCCCCCCTCCCCCCCCCCGGCCGTGACAACCGCATAGAAACTTTTGAGGTAAGCTGGCTCAAAAAACGCCAGGAAAACGCGCTGAGCTCGCCGCGGCGAGCCACTGTTGTAATGTCCTTAGTGTTTTCGCGCTATTTTTAGACGACTTTGCCACGAACCTGCGCTCAGAAATCCCCGGTACTCTTCCACTGCTTTGTGATATTTTTAAACTCATCATCTCCATCGCCCCCACCGCCTCGCTCCCACATTCCAAACGCAGACTGATAGACAAGCCGATGCTGTGACAGGTGTGTGCAAACTCTAGAGGCTCCCGCTGAATTGTGCCTCAAGTTCTGGACTTACTGAGAAATAAGAAGTCGGTTAGAAAAACGAAGTGAACTTGTGTGTGTGTGTGTGTGTGGGGGGGGGGAGTCGGCCCCATATTTGATTAGCCAGTTTTTGCAGCCACTTGTGGAGTTCCACGCCGCCGTGGCAGACGCCACGGCAGATGGACGGGCGGCGGCGGCGGCGGCAGCAGCAGCAGCAGCAGCCTCCCCGCCCGCGCCGGCACGGCAGCTGCCGGGGATCCGTTGCCATGCAGTTTCCTCTCCTTTTTCATGCGACGTCCTCGCCCCGCTCGAACATGAGTAACGCCGTCCCGGCAGCTGCGGAGGGTCCGGTGCCCCGGCGCTTGTCTACAGCTGCCAATCAAGAGTGGGGTTCGAGCCCGCGTGCGAGCCCACCGAGAAGGCCAAGTGTGTCTCCGCAGCCCCCAGAGGCTCATGGGGACAAGCGGCCTATGAGGGAATGCGACTGTGGCAACACTGTCACCCAAGACATATAGTATTTATAATCTCCCATAAACGAAAACACAACACGTGGCTCCGCGGGGCCGCGCCGCCTTCAGCCGGACGTCAGACGGCGCCCCGTCGCTAGGCAACCCGGTGTTTTTCGAATCTTTCTCGGTCTATTTCTATGGCAACTGAGAAGTCGCCCGTCCCGTTTCACACACCAACCCATCCGTGCGGGAAGTTGAGCGTTGGGAGTGGGTGGGGGTGGGGGTGGGGGAGTCCCCCTTTGGAAACGGGAGCGTCCGAGCTCAGCGCCACGTACTCCTCCAGAAAAGATGACAAACAACCTTGTCATCGCACGTATAAGCTGACACACGTGAATTGATGCTTGTCAGGTCAGAACTATTTATGAACTTCACACCTTCACATTTGGAAGCACCGGCGGCGCTTTTTTGTCACCGACGACTTTACCGGCGGTCAGCCCGCTTTATTGGGACCAGATAAGATAGACTTTATTGCCTTTCTGCCTTCGGTACATATTGTGAAATCGGCTGCGCTACATCCGAGTATAAAAACATCTGAAAGATAGAAGCGCACCAACAATGTAAAAGTTACGAGAGTACAATGAGTTACGAGTAGATAACTGGCAGCGCTCCGGGGACACGTGTTGTGCTTGGATGTTATTGCGCTGGGTTATTGCAGTGCTGCCTCTCCCAGTCCCCACCCCACCCCCACCCCCCCCGGGCTGTCCTCCTGTGCGATTAATAAAGTTTAATCTAATCCAATGTACTTGGATAAACTCATCGGTGTTTTACAGTCCCAACAACCCACTTCTGATGTACCTTCACTTTCTACACAGACTCAGCAGAAAACATACGAATAAATAGGTGAGTTTTGTTGTTTTTTTTCTCCCTTGAACATGTGACCTTTTATTTCTAAGTGTATTTTATGGTAAGTCGAGGTCTGGGGCCCTAACTGAGAAGGGGGGGGGGCACCAGAGGCTCTGAGGCTTTGAAATTTTGAAAACATTAGGAGTCACTTCCTAGAGTCCAGAGCAGGCCACGCCTACTTTTATTTTGAAGGTTCTCGGTTTTCTATGTTGACCGACGTGTTGTGTGTTTCTCCAGTGTTTGGCTTCACTGTAATGAGTTCCAGAGGTCATAGAGAGCTTCCAGAGCGTCAGTCTGAGGTAAACTGGGGGGCTGCAACGCAAACTGGTTGGCAGCCACTCATTGAAGTGATGCTGACCCTTCAAAATATCACCAATACCTGGTGATTACTCGGCTTTTCTTCCAACCTTTAGCCGTTTTTGTTCTGTTGTGTTATTTCAGCCATACAAAGTGTGTTGGTCTGTTCAGGAGGGACAGGTTGAGTCACTGTGAGACAGTAGATTGGACGCTCAGCAGAAAATACTGTGCTAGAAGCAAATACTGGACTAAAACCAGCGGAGAGAAATCAGGTCAGAAATGTTGTTCTGACAAATGAGGCTTTTACTCCATGTTAAATATTGGATGATCTTGTCTGGGATGATTTGTGCCGTGATGCAGCGCTGCTGGGTTTTTTTCTGTGTGTGTGTGTGTGTGTCTGTGCTCGTGTGTTCGCACTGACCAGTGAAGATGGGGCACAGCTTGCCCCAGCAGGTGATGCCCCCCTCAGAGGTGTACTGGCCCAGCGCGACCTCCAGGAAGAACACCGGCAGGCCGCCGCCGAACAGGAAGATAGTGTACGGGATGAGAAACGCACCTGGAGGAGAGAGGACGGAGGGGATTCAATCATCGGAGGGGGGAACCAACACACAGGCCGTCCTGCGACGCCTGGCCCAGCCTCGCCGTCGCTGCTTACCTCCACCATTCTTATAACAAAGATAAGGAAATCGCCAGACGTTTCCCAATCCGACGAATCCTCCGGCGACCGACAGGACAAAGTCGAGCTTGCTGGCCCACTTCTCCCTCTGCGGGGCCTTCCCCTCGGCCTCGTCCTCGGGCCGCGTGCCCGGGCTCTTCCCAGGTGAAGGTTTCAGGGTGTCCTTGTGGAAATCCTTCAAGCATTGGAGCTTCTCTTTTTGTGCCATGCTGCGGACGTCAAACAGAAGGAGGAGGGGGAGGAGGAGGGAGAAAAAAACAAGAAATAAGCGCAACTCATTGGGACGGAGGGACAACGAGAGACGGGCAGAGGTGAGAGAGGGATAACACACAGATAGAACGGAGCATTAGAGAGATAAAGCCGTCTCCTGATTTCATTACAGCTTGCTGTGTGAGCAGATGATATACAGTAAAACGCCCGGTAATCTTGCTAATCTGGGCAACTCATGCGTGGAGGTCATCCAAACTGAGCAAATGTCCTGCGAACGTCTTGAAACTGAAAGCACGAGTGATCGGCAGAGCAGGAACGAGCCGCTCCCGCGACGAAGGCCGCGCTGAACAAACAGATTTCAACACATTGACGGGTTGATAACACACACCAGCGAGGAGACAAAAGCTACTGCAGCACCGAATTACTGTTAATCTGCCTTAACAGCCCAACAAATAGACGGTGAACTTTCGGATTCGCAGTGAGAGCGTTCTTTTGTTTGTATGCGCGCTGAAACAGCGAGTGAAGCCCAGCAGCAGCTCCCTGCTTCCCAGCTCCATTCAGGGTGGATCTTCTGCTCAGAGGGGGGCGCATTGTCACCGGAGGAAAAGGAAGGGAACGGCCGAGGGCCAGGCGCGCTTTTAAAACGGGACCTCACCTGAACCTAGAGGACCCCCCCCCCCCTTTTTCTCCTCCTCCCCCCACCTCTTTCTGATGGAGCGCTCCTCGACCACTCGGCCCGACACGATCCAAATTTAGAGAAGGAAGAGATCCGTGTGGGTTTTTTTTTTTTCCAGTCGCTCTCAGGAAGCTACGACAAGCTTAAGTTGGCTGGAGTGTTTACACTGTAACCCACCTTTCCAAGAAAGACAGGATTTGTTATTACTGACCAGGGTATCCTATTTCCTCGCATTAGCCAGGGGAGAAAAGCAACCCTAATAGGACCGGAATAACTGTGCGCGACGCGCCACAACTGAATATTATCAAAGCGCCCAGCTGGTTTGGAATAGACAACAAAAAAAACCCCAGGAAAGCTGTAATTAATAGTGAGGGAGGATTAGCTCTAAGTCTGCTGCGCACAACTTCTGCTTTTAAGCTCGAAACAGAGAAAAGTTCAGCCGGACAGGGTAAAACACTTCCTCAATCCTGCTGCAGACCACACAAAGAAAAGCTAAGCAGCGCTGCTTTATCAAAAGAACATGTTGTTCTCCAGCAAAACTCCACTATTTTAAACAAACAACAAAAAAAACAGAGTTTATTTCTTGCTCAGAGCAAAGACGATGGTCATAAATGGGAGTTTTTACAATGGGGGAAAGTTTGACACGTAAAAAGCAGAGCAAGAAATCACCACAGTGGCGAGACACACAAAAAAATCGATGTCCAGAAAAACACACACACACACACACACACACACACACACACACACACACACACACACACGCTTCCCTCAGATGCCACTTTAAGAGGATGATTAATGAAAGCTCTCACATTCCTGCTGGGAACTATGTGTCTCCCCACTTCATTAGCACCATGCACAGGCTGCGTCCGATCATTTCGGAGCATTTCTGTCTTGCTGTTATGCATGACAAGTCAAGTCGAGCTGCTTTCCATTCTCAAACCTCCTTACATAACTGGATCAGTTCTTGCCCACTCCGTCTCTCATCCTGTTTCCTCCTCTCGCTCTCTCTCTCGCTCGCTCGCTCTCTTTTACCCCCCCCCCTCCCCACCACCACCCCCCTTTCTTCTCTCCGTTCTGCTCTGCGTCTGTTTTCACCTGCCCTCATGGTGTTTGGAGGACCTCCGTTCCACCAGATAAGAAAAAAAAAAAGCCCCCCCAAAAAAAGCCCCCTGTCCTTGAGATCCAACCCAGACATGCTTCACAGGAGCCAAACCTCAGCCTCAGAAATAACACGGAGACTTTCTCAGTGATGACTGTGAAATCTTTGCTTCCTTTTTCTTTTTATCTCTCCGAGACCCGAAGACGCCGACAACGAAGCGCACTTTAACTTCCTTTTCAGACACATGCAAATAAATTCTCACACCTTCAGATAAAAAAAAAAGACACCGCTTTAGATTTTAACTCATTTCAAACTCATTTAAAAAACACAAATAAACAGTGAACACATGAAGATAACAGTAAAACCGAATCCTCTTTACGGTGGAGCAGAAAAGCAAACTTACATTTCCTTCATGGCTGCGACTATGTATAGTGTCCCTCTCTCTCAGCTGTCACCATTCCTCTGTACTGAATGCCTTTATGCCGACACGGGTCACAAGAAGTGGAGCTGACAGCAGGTCCCGCCCCTTGGCTAAAGACAATTAAATCCAAAGCGGAGATTGGACGCAGCCTCGCCGTGACAGACAACTCAGGTACCAACGTGGGAGACTGTAAATTTCCACTTCCCACTACTCCCTGCCCACAAACATACACACGGCTGAGCGGCAGGGGGGGGGGGATGAGTGTGTGTCACACGAGGAGCACGCACACGCACGCACACATGCTTCTTATTCATGGTGAAGGCACGGAGGAGGTTTCAGAGTGAGGGGAGGGGGGGGCAGGGGACAGGACAGGACGGAGCGGGTCATTTAATGGAGGCTGGCACTGAGTTATGAGCTGGTAAAATCGTAGAAATTAAAGGACAGCGTGAGGACTGTGGCGTCTGTCTTTATTTTTTTTTCTGCACGCTCAAACAGCTCTGAAACATGAAGCCCAGTTTCATAATCAGCCTGCGTCTCATAGCATCACCAAAACACTTCCAAGCATCCTGGGAAAAAAAGGAAAATAAAGTACTTTCATTGGACGGTCTGCAGCCATCGTCGCAAGTCAGTGGAAAATTTTTCAATCGCCGTCTCCTATCTGCACATGACATGTGGTTTGTTATCTGGGAAATGTAAACCAGTACAGTATCAGCTTATAACAATGCCTAATAAGGTAATGCATCTCCCCTGGCCGTCCGAGGCGGCTCACGAGCTCGCTGGCCTCACCAGCTCCCTGGCCTCACCAGCACCTGCACAAAAGGCCGGCCAACGATTGTCAAACAACTGTGAGATTCCTCCGCGGCGTGCGCGCCGTTAACCAGGAGAGCACAGGAACTGGCTGCTGACGAGCCGTCACTCACACGCTCACAAAACACGCTCCCACCTATGACACCTCCGAGCTTTGCGCAGCCACGGCGCGCCGTGTTTTGGTCGGAGGCTCGCTCCGTACACTGTTTTGGTTATGTAACCTTTCGACAAACACCATCGTCTGGGCTTGTGGACAGGAGACGGCACGGGTCGGGTCCTGGAGCCAGTGGTGCCTCAAAGTGCTCATAAAAACATCAGAGTTCCTCTTGTTGCACGGCAGAAAAACCTTGCAAAATCCTGGCAGTTTGGCTCTGGAGGAACAATTCAGCCTTCCCCTTTCAAATTAAGAGCATTATTCTTTTGTACAGACAAATTTGGAGTGTTTTGCACTCTTGTTTGTTTATATAATGTGCTGTTTTGTGGTTTTGGAAGGTGAAATGTTGTTCAAGTTGGTGTTTACGACTATAAGCTTGAAAATACTCAGGAAATACAATCAATCAGTATGTTACAACAATAAAAGCACAGGTTTGACATGTGAGATCAGTCGGCACAGGATCCTCAGCCTTTTATCCAAGTTTATCGTTCAGGTTCACATCAGC
>JAUESF010000050.1:9836446-9849433 GCA_032274765.1 Malacoctenus tetranemus
TACATCTGTGGACAGAAACTCAGTTAAATCTTTGTGCTGTGCTTCTTTTTAGAGTCGTTTTGAGCCTTGCTAAGCACCTTGTCACTGTGTGCGACGGTGCCACGTATGAAAGCGGCTGAATAGTGGCTACAAAACCAGGTTCAAACTCCTGCCTGATAAAACCACTGCAACTGCACAGGTGTCCTTTGGGTAAAACACTGACCTTGACCCTTGACCTTCCCTTGCAAGATAAAAAAAAGCAAACCAGGCAATAATGCACATGTGAGGCATCATGGCTGCAGAGAAAATTAATCAATAGGAATGTGAAAAAACGTGACCTTCCTAATTACTTGTGCACATTTCTCAGTTATGTAATGAATTTTAAAGGGTGAGGACACCTTTAATCCTGCTGCAGAATTGTATTTTGCCACTTGATGTGACGTGAAATAGCAACTTAAAACGGGAACACACAGCCACACGCGTCAGATGGGGTTTGATTTACTTGCCTAAATAGAAATTACCGCATGTAAGCACTTCGATGATCCGAACAAAGCGGCTTGTGACCACACTGGCGATAAGACCCGTTTTAATCACGTTTGGTCGAAATCGTGCCTTTTATTGCTCACCACATTTCCTACAAAACCTAATTTAAAACGTGCTACGGTGAAGTATGTGTAGCATATGAGCAGCGGCTGCATTACGTAAGGCAGATGTGTGGTAAGAAAAGAGGAAACTAGTGCCAGTGTAGCGGAAGTGGTACTGCCCTGAACGACACCCTGAGCGAGACGGAGGACGGAGGCTGAATCGTCCAGAGAGAGAGCGAAATAAAAGCGGGATTAAAAGTCACCAATATTGTAAGTGTTGGAGCCTCGCGTGCACCGATATCGCTCGATAATCTCACATTTTCATTGGCAGCTCGGCCCGATCGGGGCTGTGTTCGCCTTGTCCGGCTGAATCCCGTCTCGAAGCCATCATAACGGAGCGAGCTAGCGGGGTTTGAGAAAGGCTAGGTTAGCATTAGCTGCTAGCCAGCGAGCTAACCGACGCTCGGATTCCATGACACTTTGTTCTGAGAGGCTCGGCAGCCTGGGCGGGCCGTGCGGTCTTTGCCGAAAATGAATTAATCACGAAAGTGCAAAGCCACAATTCTACCAACGATCAAATAGCGGTTATTAAGAAGGTTAAGTATCCATTGCCGACGCATGAGCTCTGCCAATTTTTGATATTTAAATCTTAGTCGGCTGTCGCTATCGCTGGCCTAGCGGTTACCGTTATATAGCGGCAGGGTAGAATAGACGACGTTAGCTGGAGCTAACGGATGGCCACCCTACTCGCTGTGCGCTGCCGAGAACACGACAAATCGCCTATCCCTACGTTTTAGGAAACACCCCCGATGCAAAATTAGCAAGAAAAACCAAGAAATGATCAGCAGTTATAAATAACTTTAAACATCCATAAAGCCACCGCATCCGCCTGCTAGCGCAGCTAGCGACATTACAGGGGAGGGTATTAAAGCCTGACCCGGGAAGGCTCCGAACGGTGGAGCGAGTGTTGGTTAAATCAACGTCAAATTTGGTCGGTAAAATGACCGTGCGTGTTCAGTGCCACATTGTGGCGTCGGCTACAGCTGTTTGCGGTTTGGATTTGGACATTTCAGTCGTGAACGGGGCTGTGGCCACACGGGCGAGTCGAGGGCTGGACAACGCTATAAACCAGCTAGCAGCTAACCTTAGCAAGTGATGTGTATGGTTGACCCACTTGCCAAGGGGCCCAGTTCTCAAAGCTTATCCTCACTTTCCATTCAATCCACTGGTTTCCTTGGGAGACACATTTGGCGTGCTGAAGCAGTAACAAACACACCCAGTTGAATGTAGATAACACGGAAACATCCGTAAAATGGAGGCACTGATTTTAAATGTGACAATTCAAATATCGTTTGATAAATTACGTTGAACTGTGATTGTTGTACTGCAGAAAAAAATCTGTCCACAACAGTGATGCACACAATGAGGTTATTCAGAAATTCTATTTTAGAGGTTTAAATCAAATCAACACCACTGATAAAAATTAAATGTAAAATTCTACATGGGTTAGTGTTTCAAATGGTAGGTCTGTGCAAGCAAACAAACATAGAAAACACTAGTTTTATTAATCGCATGTGGATCTCTGATTGTATCACTTCTGTCTCATGGATTGAGATTATTGGATTTACACACATTGTACTTACTTTTGCAAAGTAAATATTTAAAGGTCATTTTTGACAGTCCAGTCTAAAAAATGGTGGAGGCTTTCAAATAGGGAACCAAAGCTTTCAATCTTGTTGGTGGATAAGGTTATGAGTTCACAATTGTTATCGATTTTTCCCCAGCAACTTTATAGGCAACGATGTATCTAAAATTTTATTGCCAACCCACATCGGCCCAACTTTAGACTCAACTTTTACAGAAGGAAAAAAAGGAAAATCGTTCCTGCTGTCCCATTTTTAGAGACAGGAACAGCAGGTGCTGCACACTTTCCATCCAACACTGTTATTGCTAGCAACTGCTGTTGCATACGGTTGTTTTCCAAGTGTAGCATTTCAACATTATTCAAATAATCCTAATTAAAAGATGAAAGAAAATTTTTCAAAGGCTCAGTATAATTTTTACTTTTTGCATCCCTGTGATGTTTCTTGCAACCCATTCCTCCTCGTTTTTGAGATGAACTGAACATGTCTTGTGTTGTGCTTTCTCTTGACAGCCTAGAAAATGGATAAGAACGACCTGGTACAGAAGGCCAAGCTTGCTGAGCAGGCTGAACGCTACGATGACATGGCTGCAGCCATGAAGTCGGTGACGGAGCAAGGGACGGAGCTGTCAAACGAGGAGCGTAACCTTCTCTCGGTTGCTTACAAGAACGTGGTAGGGGCACGCCGCTCATCCTGGCGCGTCATCTCCAGCATTGAGCAGAAGACTGAGGGCAATGACAAAAAGCAGCAGATGGCACGTGAATACCGGGAGAAGATAGAATCTGAGCTGCAGGACATCTGCAATGATGTGCTCGTAAGTTTTTCAAACTCTCACTTCAAACTCCTGCAATATTAAGATTGACTAAACCTTGTCTGGGATTGTGATAATGAATACAAACACCACATGTTTTCAGGGGCTACTGGACAACTTTCTCATTGCCAATGCATCTGCTGCTGAAAGCAAGGTGTTCTACCTGAAAATGAAGGGCGACTATTATAGATACCTGTCTGAGGTTGCATCTGGGGACTCCAAGAAGTGTGAGTATGAACACAACTCTGTGTTTTGCAGTGATTTTTTTCCCTTTTGTGCTCTTTTCAGGCAACAGTGGCTTGTTGTGTTTTTGTGTCTCAGCACAAATGATAACTTTCAGACAGCCCCTCACCCTTCACCAAGCCAAATGACAGTCAACTGTTAAAAGGCTAATTGTTATTTTCCCTGTCCTAAATAAAGGCACTGCTATTTTCCAGTTTACAGAAATAGAGCATTCACTTTTTTGCAATATGTTCAAAGTTTTATAAGGCAAGTGTTTGGGAGCTTCATCTGTCATTGACATTTCAGTGGTGATGGTACAGGATGTATTGTTGGCAATTTATTGTGCTGCCCTCTCGTGGTCAGAGAAAGATAATGCAGTGTTGAATGATTTGGAAATGCAGAATTTTTCTCTTTCTCCTCGTGTCTACAGCGACGGTGGATAACTCCCAGCAGGCGTACCAGCAAGCTTTTGACATTAGCAAGGGGGAGATGCAGCCAACTCACCCAATCAGGCTTGGCCTTGCCCTGAACTTCTCAGTCTTCTATTATGAAATCCTCAACAACCCGGACAAGGCCTGCAGCCTGGCTAAGATGGTACGAATGAAGCTTTGGAATATTTGAGAGTAGAACATGAATCTGCATCAAAGAAGTACAAAACATGATCATGTTTGCTTCATGTCCATTAAAGCAGAAGTGGGAGTTATTGAAGCCTAACCAGCAAACTGAATCTGTGTGTTTCAGGCATTTGATGAAGCCATTGCTGAACTTGACACTTTGAACGAGGATTCCTACAAAGACAGCACCCTGATCATGCAACTACTAAGGGACAACCTGACTGTGAGTTTGCAGCTGCATGCTCTACACCCTTTAATTGGTCCTAATATGTAATGCTGACACGGAGTCCTAACGCGTTTTCCATCTCTCTCTGTTTTTAGCTGTGGACATCAGAAAACCAGGCAGATGAGGGAGAAACCGGAGACGGGGAAAACTAATGGAATTGCACTGTTAATCCACCTACACTCTTATCTTAAACACAGACAGCTTATATACATCCCCCTCCACTCCATCAGCCCCTCCCACTTCTGTATGACAAGCAGCCTGAATTGCTCCTGACCAACTAGTTTACCCCTCTCAGTTCACTGTGAGGTGACAGGGTAATTTTCAGTTGTTAGCAGATTCAGTCACTTTGTGGAAACATGTTGTAATGATTAGTGAGTCCATGTTGCTGTTGTTTTTTTGTCAGCTTTGTTTGTAGGTCTGTATGTAGTGAGCGAGCAAGTGTGAGTGGATGTGAGAGATTGTGCGTATGGTCTTGGGGGGGGAGGGGGGTGTTGTGAATTCTAATCGTCCTTCCAAATTCCTTTGTCCCAGCTAGTTTGTTGTGCATTTTTCCATCCCCAATTTTTTTTTTGTTACTTCATTTTTTTGTGATTCCTCATGATATTTACAGGTTTTATTGTATGGTAATTAAACTGGCAGTTGATTTCCACCAAACACTGTGATGGTAGGCGTTCCATTTGCTTCACAACCCCCCGAAAAAAAGAAAAGAGACAAAAAAAAAAACAGTTTTGTGTTTTTGAATTTCCAGACATGTACAATCCTGTATTCAAGTAACTGCAATTCTGCTGTGGACTCATACAGAAAGGAGGCAGGCTGTATTGTGACACTGACATCTTGGTGTAATGCTCCTTGATCATGTTCACAAATTTCACAGTTTTAAAGTACCAAGGGACCCCCTTCAATTGTCATGTTAGATTTGTTCAGGCATAAGACATTCCACATTATTAGGCTTTTGGAAAGGCAGTGCTCCTCTTTGTTTTTTGAACTAAGTATGGATTGTCATTGGTAGTTTTACTCACTGTTCAGGTGCTGCTTGATCTCAGTACAATGAAAATTGTATGTGCGTAAATGTGGTTCCATGTATTTTGCAAGATTGACTATCATCTGTATGTAAAACCTAAAGTAACCTTTTATTGATGTTAATTGAAAATGTCTTACCACACTGTATCAACCCTGCTTGCAAAATATTCCTCTTAAAGCGGTTGTTTTCTCCAAAACAGTTTTTGTGCCTGGCTTTCTCTCGCAGCCACCTAGTGTCATTTCGGCGGCAGCGTCTGCTTTGCTGTTTGAGATCTGCTAAAGAGAACGAGTTAGACCACGCAAAAACTGCTAAAAGTCCAGTTTTGTTTTGTTTTTCCCCTGACACAGGTGCATCACTGCTGTCACAGATAGCTGGTGTGACTGATCGCCTCATGCAAAGCTAAACAAACAAACAAAAAAAAGCAAAATCAGGTCTGTCTGTGAAGATGCAATTTGGAGAAACCCATTTCATCACTTTTGGAAAGAAGCTCAGTGTCACAATACCATACTATCACCACTACATTCCACATTATTGTAGTTGAAGACACCATTCCACATTATAGCTGACGGTCTGTTTACTCTGACAATGCTCCGATGAATTGAAATAATCTTCTGTTTGAAAAAAAAAATCATGTCAGTTTATTATTATGCTTGATGAAAATGCAGTTAGTGAATGTGGAACGAAGCCTGTCTGTATATCAGGTATCTACTTGCTTTGTTTTTACTGACAAGTCTTATGGCTAAAATTTGCTTCTGTAACAGTCTATTACCCAGTGCACACACGTGGTTGTGAAAATTTAGAATAGCTATAAAAAGCAGTGACGAAAAATGGAGATAAACAATGGTTGGTGTAATTCTAGCTTTGTGTTTATGTATCTTAAAACCATTCTAGTTTCACTATACATGTAAGAAATAGGAAAGTGTCAAAGACCATTCAGTGAAATAAAGTTTCGTTTAAGATAACAGGCAAATTACGTCTTTATTTCTGTTCACGCTTTATTTTTTGCGAAGAAATTTTAAGCCTCTCCGAAAGTTGGCATACAATCACTAAAGCTGTGTCCGCTAAATGTGGTCGGTTAACATTAAAACATTCATGTATAATAATTTACAAGCAGTCCACATAGTCGTTTATTTTAGGCTAAAATGTTTTGCTAATGGTACTACTTTGTTCGGCGCAGTGCGACGCCGCTGCTAGCGCTCTGTTCCTAATTGAGTCAGCGCTGTGCGGAGGAGACGTGCAGGTGTTCCACGGTCGGCAATTAGATGAAAACAACTTCACATTGGTGGAGGACGTGCTCACAACTCGCTGAACGCAAATTAACAAAGCCGACGTCCTCGATATAAACGTAAGTTTCATTCAGTCCACAACGTGCACCGCGGCTAAGTCTCTAACCATTCGGTGGACTTTCAGACTATGTTTACGCGACAACACGGGAACATTTTTTAAAAAAGGAGCTAATTTAGTGACACACTTGTGCGAAAAGGCCTCGGTCTACAAAAACTGCAGGCCTTACGAGATAGACTATCGGAGCTAGGCTACGATTAGCTTGTTTATAAACTTTGGCAGTTTACGTTTTCAGTCCTGTTAACGACATGGTAGGTTTGTACCCTATTTTTTCATTCATAGCCTAAATGTTATGAAATTTGTATAAATACAGGCGTTTTTTAGTTGAGGCAGTTACTCGCCCGCTAAGCACAATGGGATAAAAACAACGAAGGCCTTCCTCGTTTTATACAGGCGCATTTGTGTATGAACATATTTTCAGATAGTCTTTTTTACAATACTACATTTGAAGCCGATGCATTCCGGACGTCGAACTCAACTGCCATGGTGCGCACCGTAACCCTAACTGCAGTCAGGCAGTCGCTGTTACTCCTTCGCGCCACGCTGGAGGTCAAGAGGCCCCCGACTGCGACTGCGCACAACGTTTGTGTTGCCTTTCCACAAGCCGAGTTGCTAGGGAGAGTCACGTGACCACGACACGAGGCCGGACCTCGGGTATTGAAAGAACCTCCCAAGTTGCACATTGGTTGAGACACAGAAGAGAAACCTCTGGACCACTCTCCTCATTAAACTACATCTGGAAACTCGATAGTTTGGACAGTAATTGCTTCACTGACAACAAAAGCTAAAAGGTTTTAAGCATCAAGAACATTAATTGCTGTAATTTTGACCCAAAGTTAAAACACTAGGAATGATATGAGATGTATTCATCAAAAGCTCAAGCGACTGTGTTTTTGTGTTCACAAAATCGGCTAAAATGACAAGGAATGAAATGAAAATGGGTTTACTTATTACTTTGTTTGAAAACATCTTACACTTGCAGAGATTTTACACTTTGAATTAAATTCTGGGAATAATGCCTATCCATTGTATTCGTTTTTAAGGATAATTACAGCATTTAAAAGCACTGTATTTTCATGCAACAAAGGTAATCCTGTCATTAAAATGGTAATGAACAGGAAGGTGAGAATGGAAAAATTGAGGATAGCAGCAGAGAGCTGTAGAAATAATACAGCTTTTCTTTTACACTGCATTATGTGAGTCACCATAAGTTAGTAAACATATTAAGTTGTTTGTAGAAGTTTTACGACACTGAATATTGTTTTTCCTTGAAGCAGCTGCTACCCAAGATGAACAGCAGCGGACCCACTTATCCCCTGGCCTCCTTGTACGTCGGGGACCTGCACCCTGAAGTGACGGAGGCCATGCTTTACCAGAAGTTTTCTTTCGCTGGACCCATCATGTCCATCCGCGTGTGCCGTGACATCATCACCCGCAGGTCTCTGGGATACGCCTACATCAACTTCCAGCAGCCAGCTGATGGTACAGTATCCACTCCAGCTCGGCCTCAGTGCACGTTGTTTCTCAGGCATAAGTACACTGTGATACAGCTGACATACTGTGGTATGTGGTGTGTGAAAGTTTGAAGTTTTCAAAGTATATTAACTTCTATACTTGCGTATAACCGAGTGTGATGTGACTTCTTGCCTGAATTGCAGCTGAAATGTGTTCCCTGAACTAGTGGTGAACTTGGGCACATAAGATAGAATATTGTTTTATTGGGTCTGTTGAAATAAAACTTCTCCAAAATGTGTCTGTGAATGTTTTAGCGGAGTGCGCTCTGGACACGATGAACTACGACCTGATCAAGGGGAGGCCAATCCGCATCATGTGGTCCCAGCGTGACCCGGTGCTCAGGAAGTCCGGGGTGGGCAACATCTTCATCAAGAACATGGACGAGTCCATCGACAACAAGGCGCTGTACGACACTTTCTCAGCCTTTGGCAACATTTTGTCCTGCAAAGTAAGTCGGTCGGTCACAGATTGTCCTGATAATGGTACAAGTGTGAAAGCTTTCCAGAGAGTTTACAGCGCGTTGTGTTTTGTAGGTGGTCTGTGATGAGAAAGGATCCAAAGGTTATGGCTTCGTTCACTTTGAAACTCATGAGGCTGCGACGCGGGCCATCGACACCATGAACGGGATGCTGCTTAATGACAGGAAAGTGTGAGTGAACTCGATCCTTTACATTTTGAATGTTCCCAAACACACCGTTCAGCGTTTGAAGGTTGAGGCATAGACTAGGGCAGAGGAGAATACATGAATGTGTGCTTGCTGTGGAAACTGTTGATAACTGTTGACTGATGGCAGATCTTTGCAGATGTGTTCACCGTGTGTTTGTTTTCTTTCGCTCAGTCGAGAGACGGGTAAAAAGTTGGCAACAGACATTGACAAGTCAAAGGCCTGTGTCCTGGGGGGGAACTGTGAGTTCTCCTCGTTTAGGTCAGTGCATTGGTAGGCTCTACGTGCAGGTTTGTTGTCTTTGTGCATGTGGTGCTTTCAGGGGGAGTTTCTAAAGACAAGGTTTCTCTGGTTTTATCTAATGAGGGCAGAACTTCAGCCTGTGTAAAGCAGAGACTTGTTATGTTTGTCAGGAAGGGGCGGCTGGCTGCATCCTCACCTTCACTGACTCAGAGTCAAGTTTAGAGCTTTATGAACAATTTCAGCTTTTAGAGTAAGGAGGCAACTGAAACACAAGTTTATGACAGACAATATGTTTATTCAGACTTGTTGTTAAGCCATGAAAGAAACTTGGTAAAGTGACTTGTTTTTAAGTTATTTTAACACGGTAGAAGATCAACACTAACCAATTCTAACTAACGTTTGTTTCTTTTCAAAAAACTGGTTCCACCACCGTTCGACCTGGACGCCCTTCACAGTTTTGTTGGCCACTTCAAGTCACGCAAAGAGAGAGAGGTGGAGTTTGGTAGCAAAGTCATGAAGTTCACCAACGTCTACATCAAAAACTTTGGTGAAGATTACTCCGACGAGAAACTCTGGGAACTGTTCACTCCCTTTGGTAAAGAGACAAAATACACACTCATCTCTGGAGAGATTCCAACACCACCAGTTTGATTACACACTGATGGACCTGTTTGCCATTTCAGGGAAGACCCTGAGTGTGCGGGTGATGAAGGACGAGAAAGGTCGTTCCAAAGGATTCGGCTTTGTCAACTTTTCTCACCATGAAGATGCTCAGAAGGTGGTTTTTACCAAATGTTTGACTGCTTTTTAGGAATCTTATCAGCAAAGTCAGCTTCACACTTGAGTCTGTGTAATCATGAGAACGACCCACACAACGCGTTGGGTTGAGCACTGCAAAGGACACATGTTGATGCTTCTTCCTTGTTCTCAGGCAGTTGATGAAATGAATGGGAAAGAGTTCAACGGGAAGGTTCTCTACGTCGGGCGCGCTCAGAAGCGCCTGGAGCGCCAGGGGGAACTGAAGCGCAAGTTTGACCAGATCAAGCAGGATCGCATCCAGCGCTACAAGGTGCCTCTGCTCTGCGTGCACGCCGACGACATAGCATTTTCTTTGAATGCATTTCAACTTTGTGATTTATGCAGATCTGATTCTTGAGAAATTGATGCTGATGATGAGCCTTTGCGACTCTTTTCTTTACAGGGCGTCAATCTGTATGTGAAGAACTTGGACGACACGATCGACGACGACAGACTCCGGAAGGAGTTTTCACCCTACGGGACCATCACCAGTGCCAAGGTGATGTGTCATGTGTTTCACATAGAGCTTTATTTTTCAAGAGTGTACTGAGGAACCCTCGACTGTCTGAATGCCCATCACCCCCCAGTATTCCCAGTATCTCTAAACTGGGGCTCCTCCGTGTCCTGCAGGTGATGACCGATGGCTCCCAGAGCAAAGGCTTCGGCTTCGTCTGCTTCTCTTCTCCCGAGGAGGCGACGAAGGCCGTGACGGAGATGAACGGCAGGATCGTCGCGACCAAGCCGCTGTACGTGGCTCTGGCTCAGCGCCGGGAGGAGCGGAAGGCCATTCTCACCAACAAGTACATGCAGAGGCTGGCGTCGCTGCGGACCATGGCCAGTCCCATCATCGACTCGTACCACCAGTCTGGCTACTACATGACTGTACCACAGGTAGGGAGGCTGGAAACTGGGACACCGGCTCTCCGTGTTGTTTTCTGTGTTGCCAGTTTGGTGGGTAACCAGCATTGTACCGCTCTGACCACAAGGTGATACAGTTATTCAAAGCTCCTCCGGAAAAAATGTATTTATGCTAATTCTTGCTGGTTGTAAGTGGGGATCTGTTCCAGGAGCACAAACAAAATGTGGCTCAAAGTACATTTTGCCTCCCAGCAAATGTACTTGCACCAATGTCGTGCTGCTGACGTTGGCGTTTACCTTGCAGCCACAGACACAATGATTCAGTCCCGCTCTCCTCCTGCAGCCTCCCAATCGGCCCTATTACAACCACAACGCTGTCGGCAGCGTGAGGCCGGTTCCTCGCTGGACGGGACAGCCGCCGAGACCCCAGGGTGAGAGGGATGTATGTCACGCTAACGGGGGGACAGACGTGTCCGTCTTGTGCTCGTCCCTCATGTCGCGTCTCTGTTTTCAGGCCCGTATTCAGCCCAGTTCGTTGGCGGCTGTGTCCCCCGGCGTGGATCCATCACCACTGTCCGCCAGGCTTCCACTCAGGCGCCGCGTGTCATCGCCTCCACCCAGAAGACAAGTATGACCCTGAACTGTGAGAACAATACATGCTCCACCCACCGTAGACAGCGTTCAATCACGGCCCCTCGGGAGTCGTGACCCCGCAGCTGAATGCGTCTCCGTGCTCATGCGATGCCTGTGCCTTCATCCAGCTACAGATGGAGCTTGATGATGATGATCTCCACGTTCTCTGTGTTCTCCCTCATAGCCACGGTTGCCTTCTCAGTAAACACACGTCTGACACTGGCAACTCTGTCCTCAGATAACATCGGGACCCAGACCGGTGGAGGACGTACCGACATGCAGGGCATGCCGAGGCCTGGCCAGTACAAGTACTCGTCTGCAGTGAGGAACCCTCCGCAGGTCATTGCGGTGCCGGCGCCCGCGGTGCAGCATCAGGTGCAGTGTTAGCCACGGATACACAAACCAAAATCACCTCGAAAAATCTATTGTAGTGATGCTGAAAGGAACAGAGCAGCTGATCAGAGACCAGCTGGGTGGACTGGACCCAAGAAGCTTTGATGATGTTTGATTTTAGGAACAGTTGATCTTTGAAACTAGATTATTTTTGCTCTACATTAACATAAACTCCAGTAAAATGTGGATCATCGCTCATGATACATTTGAGGCTAACTGTTGTCCACGCCGTCAGGTTGTTGTTGCTCCCCCTGTGATGGGGCCGTCGGTGCACATTCAGGCTTCAGAGCCGCTCACGGCCTCGGTGCTGGCTGCAGCTCCACTGATGGATCAGAAGCAGATTCTCGGTGCGTCAGAACTCACTGAACTCTTCTTTTCTGGAAGAAGAGGAACGTTGTGTAACAGTTGTTGCTCCTTTGTTCCCTGTCCTGCCACGCAGGGGAGCGTCTGTACCCACTGATTCATGCCATCCACCCAAGTCTGGCTGGAAAGATCACTGGGATGCTGCTGGAGATCGACAACTCGGAGCTGCTGCACATGCTGGAGTCGCCTGAGTCTCTCAACCTAAAGGCACAACGCTTTCTCTTGTCTTTATTTGACCCGTTTCTGAATGTTGATGCATTTGTAGAGATTCAAACTAATGTGAGACACTTTGACTTCAGGTGGAGGAGGCGATCTCTGTCCTGCAGGCTCATCAGATCAAAGAATGCTCCCCGAAGAAGTAAAAGGGCCCTTTCAGGTCTGCAGCAGCTTCAGTTCTCCTGCTACAACACCCTTCATCCACAGACTGGTCCTGATGTCGGCTCTCATGTTGCCTTCAAGGGCGACAGTGGTTACATGTAGGACCATTGTTTAAATATACTGATTTCTGTAGGACTGTTCATGGAGAAAAGTGCTGAAGCAAATATTTTACAAGTATTTCATATTGTACTATATACACAGTTTTGCACACTTGTTATATGACTTGTTTAGATTGTTGCTCAGCACAGATCTGCCTCAAATGACCTAAAATGTGTCTTGTTTCCACAGATGTCAGTGACGTTGCTGGAGGAGGGAAAAAAAATACAAAAAGTGTAAAACAAAAAAAGAGAAAAAAAGGTTATTTGTAGATTAGTGAGATTTCTGAAGCTCTGTTTTGTTGCCTTACCTTTGGTTAAGATAAAGTTCACACTGTGTGCATCAAACCTGTGTTGTGGTGTTTGTTCAAAGCAACAGAGTCTTCTGAAGGTGTGAAACTGCTCCAGGACAGGAAGCGCCGATCGCTGCTCGTCACAGCCGCTGAACAGGAAATGAAAAGTGGTGTTTGCTTCTGACGACTTTTAGCCGAGTTCACTCCTCTGAAGCGTTTGATGGAGTGAAAAAAATCATGTTGAAGAACCAGGAAAAGAAAACCTGCTGCTTTCAAGTCCTCCTGCAGTCGCAGTGTGGGTTTAGCCTGG
>JAUESF010000050.1:9849533-9860317 GCA_032274765.1 Malacoctenus tetranemus
ACGAGACCAGTGAGACGACACAATGACCAGTGAGTGACGAGCAACGCAGACACAGGCTCAAATGCTGCAATTAAGACTTTAATCACACAGGCATTTTAAAACGTACTCGGGAACTGACAGCGTCCCTAAAATGGGAACCAAAGAACAAAGTTGTCAAATTTTCCAAGTTTATTGGGAGCCTTCATACAAAAATGAAACCATGGCTGTAGAAAGTTACAAAGGATTATTGTTGACATTAACTTATTTTTGGCATTTAAGGCCTAATAACCCATCGCGTGTTGTAACTTTTTAAATCAATGCAACTCCAAAAATGTTTTAAACAAGCAGATAAGACGGTAATATTTAAAAACATACAGACCAATAGATACCTGCAGATTACTTCTCAGTGGTAGTTCACAACACAAAAATTACAAAAAAAAAAAAAAAGGCTGGAACTAAAAACGAAACTAAAGTTCAATGGTGGATCGTGAACTTGAGGCCACTTTTTATTACACACAGCCAACTAATTTCAATGCGTCTGTTTTCAATGACATTTCCATGAATGCAAACAAATGGTATTTACACTGACTTTCAGGAGCATGTCTCAGACTATCGGCGAGCCGGCATTAGAAGCTGCTTTGCCGTTACTGAGTCGGGGAAGAGGTTGTGGTAGGTTGGTAAAGGGACGTAGGCAGCGGTTATCATCTTGCCTGAAAGGAGGAGAACAAACGTCAACACGCTGGAGCAACGTTGGTCAAACAAGTTGGTCTCTTGGCAGCAGCTCTGCTTTTACCTACCTGCAAACCAGCGTCCATGAAGTGCGTTTACAGTTGCCATCGCTGCTGGTATTGAGGGACACTTCACGTACACGTTTCCCTGAGTGAGCAAAAGAAAAGGATGCAGATCAATACAAGGTTAAAGTTCACCTAAAAAGAAGTTGCTCACGTTCCAACTGAAAGAGCCGAATGGCTTCAGTTTGGGTGTCGACGCATGGAAACAGTCGGACTCACTTGAGCAGAATTCTTGTCGACATAAATGTGAACGATCCCTCCGTGTTTGTTGCACTCCTCGATTACATCGTCCTGAATTTCGGTGGCCCAGCTGGGGTCGTTCTCTCTGGAAGGAGGAGATTTCAGGTAAAGTGAGAACGCTCAGTTACACAATAACCCCCAAAATAACACAATGTTTCCGTAACACGAGCAACACGGTCCACAACACATCAACGGGGAAGTTGGTGAGTTTCCAGCTGAATGGGCCAGAAGTTCCTCTTGTTTGAGGCTCAGTTCAATTTCACAACCGCAAAGTAAAAACTGAAAACGTCGACTTCCCTCGTTTCTTGAAACATTTGCCAGGACGCTGCAACTTTAGCTGTGATGCTAATTCACCCACTTTTAAGGCGCTTTCTTTTGGACAAATCAATCGTTTACTGGGACGAGTGTGATGGTAGTTTCCTGGTCATGAAGTTGCCGATAAGAAGCAAATTGCTACAACTCCATTGTTCCTGTGACAGCTGAGGGAGCGGCACTGCAAAACCTTCAGGTTTGCCTTTGGAGGAGAGAAGCAGAGGACTGGAGGAGGGAAACTCCAGACGTTAAGGCTCTTACGCTTGTGGGTTGAACAGGTTGGACAGCTGGAGGCAGTGTGTAGCCAGAGGTTGAGAGGGGAGGTTCAAAGCTTGACTTGGTGCTGGAGTTGGGACAGCTGAAACAAACCAAATAATCACTGGTTAGCTTCATGTTGGGAAGAGAACCCCCCCCCCGCTCCTGTATTGTTCAGTCCTCACTGTGAGCCTCACCAGGAGGAGCTGCTATGTTTCCAAAAGGAATGGAGCCGGTCATCTGGAGAGCCTGCTGGGCAGCAGGAGGGATCTTCAGGCCGGTTCCTGGGGAAGAGGAGATGAAGGTGAGACACCTGCTGCCTCATTCTACTGTCACACACTGTGACATGAAACTACAAAGTGCAACAAGAATCTAATGTTTAAGAATGGAATAAAAAAAGGCCATTTTTGCAATAAAGGTTTGTCTGTGCAGTGTCCCAATGAGTCAGCTTCTCTTAACACCAAAGAACATGTGAGATTTTCTATGAATGAAGACTCAGAATGTCACAAGTTCACAGCTGTAATGAGTCACATGACAACGTGATGCTGCAACTAGCTTCAATCTGCCAGAGCAGTGAAGACACAAGAGACGGAGATTCTACTCAGTGTACTGAGAGCAGAGTCCAACAATTCCCTCCCTTTCCATAAATGTTGACATTTATTTGAAGTACTTGGAAGTATTCTGAAAATATCCAGGGCTTCTTCAATAACAGTCAATAAATGTTCTGTGGGACTGGACCTAATGGGGGAGAACTGGCTGCTGGAATGAAACCCTACCTTCTGCTAGCCGAGCCATGAGCTGCAGGCGTCCTGTGGTACCAAGGTCGATGCCGGTCCTTTCTAGTTCATCATTGTCCAGGAACGAGCTGGCCGTCGACGAATCCGAGCGCTCCGTCACATGACCCACCTTCATCGGCCGCCCGGCCAGCTCGAAGCCGTTCAGTTGCTCCAGCGCCTTTTTAGCACATTCAGCATCTGCAAACTGTGAGAGGGGCGGAGCTTAGAGATCAAACTCACTGATAAAGGGGGATTTTTCAGGGGCACAGAAAAGCTTTGGTTACCGAAATGAAGCCGTATCCTTTGGATCGCCCGGTCTCACTGTCCATCATCAGCTGGATTCCTTCGATCTGTGGAAGCAAAGCATCATCCAGGTTTACACCATCATCATCATCAGACGAACGTGACACGTTTGAACAGGACCTTTCTCAGTGAAACTCAGTGCTGACCTTCCCAAAAGGCTCAAAGATTCCTCGCAGCATCTCTTCGGTGATGTTGAAGTGCAACGAGCCCACGTACAGCCGCATCGGCCCCGAGCTGCCTTTCTGGAGGTTGTTAGCAGCAGCTGCAGCTCTGTTTTTCTCAGCCTGTGATCACAAAGTTTAACACAACACAGTGTCAACATTACTACTTATCACCAGAAGGCTGGAGTCAAACATAAACCATGTTAACAATTCACAAGGTGGCTTTTTCCCCTATAATCCACCAGCACTTTGTTGCTGAGCAGACGGGTCATTGAGCCAGGACACGGCTGCCGTCTATTAATACGTTCAGTCACACCAGCAGAAACGACCCAGTGACACTATATTTAGACAATGTGAGCACAAGGGCGGGCCTCGGACCTGAGATGCCTGGACGATGATCGGCACTCCCAGCAGCCTCTGGCCCGTCAGACCGATAGCCAACGGTACAGACGAGGACTCCACGAACTCGATGTAAGCGATCCCCTTCGACCTGCGGGAGTTCCTGTCCGAGATCATCCTCACGTCTCTGACCTGCCGAGTCCAAACAACCACAACGTCAAACACGACTCCTGCAGGTAAACCTGCTGGATCACTAACAGGAGCAGGTACTGACTTTTCCAACAGCTGAGAAAAAGTCCTCCAGATCTCGAGCTCTGATTCTTGCAGCAAGCTGCATGCAGAAGACTGTGCGAGCGTCCCGCTCCTCTGGGGTCAGATTGTCAATCGGCTGCCTGAAGGGAGAGAAAGAGAAACACTGTGAGACACTGAAAACAAGTAAAGAGGAGATGAGTTACTGTGTTCGGTGAGCAGATGAAGCACACAAAGGAAAGATGAGCAACAGCTGATCGTTTCTCACCTAATGGGACTTTTTTCTTTCTTGAAGGGGCTTCGACTTTTGGAACGTTTACGGCTGAAAAGGAAAGATGAGATAAGATGAGATCGAAGAAAAGAAATGTGCAAGTTAACACCAATAAGTTGATCAGAAACCAAAAGACTAACAGGTGTATTTCTGCACATCAAGTGGCCAAGTGAGTTCTATCTTAAAATGATTGTGTGCAGATAAAGCTCAGTGAGCTGTTTTTGCGATACATTGAAATAGACTGGTGCACACTTTATTGGTGGAGGAGCTTGGTGAATACCAATGCTGAACAGGACATTAGCAGTAAACTTGGCATTTGTTCCACATGGTTTTCCAAAGGTCACATACACGGGGCTCTTGCGCGGTCTGTGGCGGCCAGATCGATCCTTGCTTCGGGAGCGGCTGCGGTGGCGCTCTCTGCTGCGACTTCGCTTTCTTTCTCGGCTTTTGCTCCTCTTCTTAGTCTTCTTTCTATCCTTGCTTTTGCTCCTGCTTCTTCTCTTCCTGGAGCCAGGGCTACGGCTCCTGCTCCGACTCCGTCTTTTCCTGAAAGGCGCGTTACAACACTGCTACTGTGCACAGTCAAAGACACTCCAACCGATTCCTCCTACATGGCACCAATTTCTTCACAGTGCGGGAGAAAGAAAACGGAACACTTACTTCTTACTCTGGTCATCGTGCCCGTTAGCATGAGAGGACTTGTTCTCATCCTAAGCAAGGTTGATAGAAGAACATCGTGAGGACGTAGATGAGACATTGCAAGTCGTCAAGGTAAAGGGGATGGGGAGGGACAAGAGAAAATGCAAAATATATTCAATTAATAATAATTCAAACTTTCTATGTTCATGTCTGGACAGTGTCCTTCCACCACCCCAATAGCTTCCCATCCCACTCCTGCTTCTGTCTTTACAAGGTTGCTCAGTACTTAATGCAACAAAGCAAAGTTAAGGGAGAGCTGACCAACACATTAGCTGAGTTCAGGAAGCTTTGACTTCAGTCAGGTCATCCATCTCCATCATTCCCCTCCTATCAGGTCGTACCCATGCCACTATTAGAGCCTAATCATGTGACCACGTATAGCCCACGGCCACTAAAAGAGATCCTGTGAGGTTGGTGTCAGTCCAGTGATCTTCACCCATTTTCGTTCTTGGACTGTAAGAGCTCGATGCCACCTCTGTCACACATCTTGCCCTGAAGCAAACAGGGATTCACACTTCTTAGTAATATTGACGCCCAAAAAAAATAAATGTTATTTAAAAAAAAAAGAAAAAAAAAAAGAAAAATGTTCAATTCAGCCACGTGTTAAACTACCAAAATCCTGAGACTGCATCAGTAAGTAAAACTTAAAAAACTCCTTTTTTGACTTAGGCAGGAATGATTAGCTTCTGAGAGCAATTCACTTTAATATACAATTACACTTCTAGAAGAATCTGTCTTACAGGTATAAAACAACATCTGTGGTGTTGTGTAGCATGCAAATAAAATCAAGATGCTGATTCACATTTACAGTAGACTAATGCAAAGAGGCAGTATTCATCTTTACGGGCAAGAGGAGAAACTACGTACACCTGTATGTTCTCAAATTAAGATTTTTTTCCCCCTTTTTAAGGTTTTGCGTCTAAAGGAAAAACTGAATTCAACTGTGTGGAAATTCCTACAAATGTATCATTTAACTGTGCACATCTCTATACAGACTGGATCTATATTTGAAGACACAATGACAAAGACACATGCACTGCATGAGGACACATTAGGAATATCAATGTTGAGCTGAATACCTAAAAACATTGACAGCATGCAGACTGTAAATCTGAATACTGCCTCCTTTGCTGGACAAATAAAGATGGGCTTATCAACCTTTGTCATTCACCTTGTTGCAACCGAATAGGGACTGGATGTTTCTAGAGGTTGAATCTCTTTTAGTCCTAAAGTGAACCACAGTACATCAGTATATGGCAATAACTACCTTCCTTTTTTTCACAGTTCACAGTGGAATCAAAGATGAATTCATGGGAGTAGAGGTGAGATATCATTAGGGAAGTCTATAAAGAGAGATAGATGTGGATTTATTTATAATTCCGTATTGCGTTTTAAATACTCAATCACACCACACAACATTCAAAGTAAACTTTGTCACAGTAGCAAATGTGAAATAAGGTCTAAATAAGGAGCAAATCATAAACAGCAAAAATGAAGCCTCATTTCTGCAACTTAACAACCCACCTTTCTGTATGGAGCTTCCAGCATGGCCTCGACGTCAAAATCATCAGCCATTTTGATCCTGTGAAAAAGAGAATTACCGCATATTAGTACACATGAGACTCTGGGGGAAAACAGCGAGACATAAAAGTTGGATGGCATGGCAGCGCACAGCCTCCGTGTCCTCTATCTGCAAATGTGGAGAATCGTCGGGAAAATGCAAAGCACATCGCGTTTAACTTTTCAATCCAAAGCTTGACTAAATCGTCGATTTGCATGTTTGCCTTTACTCAAAGTTATCCGACAGACACGCGTTAAGCTCGACAGGAAGCTAGCAAGCAGGCGAGCTACATCTCCGTCATTTCACCGTCACAAAGGCCACGGCTGGAAATCCACACAAAACAGACGTAGATTAACAAATAACCACAGCCGACAAAAAGGAGAATGTACGATTGAACATTATGAGACCGTTTTTGACCAGATCACTTTGATGTCGTTACGAAACGCCCAGAAAATGCTTTTGGTGTATAGGCGGACGCGCTGTTCACCGCGGAGATCTCAACATGGCAGTTAGCTGCGTTTCCGCGGCAGCGAGCTAGCTCCGTTAGCAAACACTGACGTTACCGTCTGATATGGATGAAATGGGCTGCCAAAGTCAAAATATCACGGAAAACTTGCTGCCGGAGAGGTTTGCTTCGACGTCTCTCTGCTTGTAGGTCAGACAACGCTCGGCCGAAATCTCAATTTTCGAAGATATGTAACCTTTTTGTCGCCTCGGCGGCCGTGTGTTGCAGCGGGTCGTGGCCTCGTAACAAAATGCTCGCCTTCCGTCTTCTTCTACGGATTCTGTCGGTTTAGCCTTTTTTCAACGGCGGCGGCAACAACACTTGGCGTTGCGTTACTGCCACCTGCTGGAGACAGTTAGCAGTAACAGCAATTGAAAAAAGTCGGATTTTGCACACAATCATTGATGCTTTCTAAAAAATGGCATTTAATGTATTCATTGCAATAAAGAGGAACTGGAAAATTCATGAACAAACCAGAACTCCACTTTTCCATGTTTAGTAGCACAACTTTAAATGTAATTGCCGAGGTTGTGAGACTGTGCAGCAGGTTTCAGCATGTCTTTTTATGTGTTAAATGTTATGCTGCCATTTCTTTCACTGCAGACTTGGTAAGATCAGCTAAGTTGTTGGCTCTGAGAGCTGTATCATGTTTGGACTGGTTACCTGTTCAGGATCTGTCTTCCACACTTGTCAGCTGGGGTCTGAGCCAATCGCAAATAAGCTGAATGAACGAATGAATAAAATTAATGAAGAGATGTTAATTTAATAAAAATGTTAATTTCATGGATGCGCATATTGTCAGATTTAACTAAATCTCACAAAACCAGGAAAAAACTTTCTTTTTTAGGGTTAAAATGTTCCCTTTTCTTCCCTCACTGTATTACACAACAATATGTTTGACCTCGTGTGGTTTTTGCTGGTAGAAAAAGTAAACTTTTGATGCATTGTGTCACCATTTAGTTGGATTCAGTGAGGACAGAAGACAGTCCTCTGTTTGTCCTCTCCCAGTGATAAACATTACAGATCGACATGTTGACGTTTCTATTGTCTGCAGACAAAGATCTGGAGTTTGTTCCGTGTTGTCTCTTTTTTTTGCGGAGCGTCATGTTTGTGCTGCACTGATTGGACTCAGTAAACAGCATCAGAACAAATGTTTGAACTTTGGAGGCAATGCTGCCGCATCCCTGTGAGAAATCCAGATAGAACCACGACCACAAGGTTCACTGACTTTATTTCACAACAAATGTAAACTTCTGCTGGAGAAAGGTGCAGAGTGGGAGCCCTCAGAGCGACTGCAGTGGACACTCAATTCTGCTTCATGTTTACATGTGAGGCAATAAATATCACACATGTTGGCTTTGTGAGAAAGCTTTGTATCACTGAATTTCTGAAATCACTTGTGCAACATATACCCAGTGTATTGGATGTAAACATTTCTTCAATAGTCATGGTACCACATAATCAACACTATCAAAATCTATTCAGATACAAAATGTACTGTTTACTTCAAAAGATGTTTTTTTCGTTTGTTTTTTTCATTTACACATTTTCCACTCACAGAAAAACACACTGAACACATTTCCTTTGCAGGCTAAGCAGAAGGATCCTCCATTGTGACTGCGTGGGTAAGTTTTGGTGAGTCGTAGTCCGGAGGAACCACGAAAAACGGGTCATCGTCAAAGCAGCTCTCGTCGGACGGCGCAGCGAAGCAGGGCAGCTTCAAGACTAACCCTGTGAGGACCCCCCCTACCGCCGACAGTGCGATGGTGGAGAGCAGAGCCGCGACCTGGAACAGGGCCTGCTCCCTGGCAGTCCTCCCCAGGCCGGGCTGAATCCCAGGAATCAGCATCTGGAGCTCCTTCAGCTTCGGGTCGCCCTCCACCGGCGCCCTGTGGGCGAAGATCTCGTACAGGCTGGGCCCGTACACCTCCTCCGTGGCCATCAGGATGGCGCCGATCCCTGCAGCGGTGGATATAAGCCCCGTGAGTCCATGGAGGTTGTGTATCCCGCACTGATCCTGGATCCTGAGGCGCCGAGCCAAGAAGGGACTCAAGTATCTGTACCCCAGCATGCACGCGGTGCCACCCATCATCCCCAGGGCGTAAGCGGCTGCGGGCGAGGTCATCATGTCCACGGACGCCCCCACCGTCACGCCGCCGGCCAGGGTCACGTTCTGGACGTCGGCCATGGTGAACTTGCCCTTCTTGTTGAGCATGGCGGAGAGGGCGAAGGCCGTGAGCGTGGAGGCGCTGAGGCCGATGAAGGTGTGCAGCACGGCCCTGTGCTGGTCGTCCCCCTTCAGGGTCAGCGCCGAGTTGAAGGAGGGCCAGAACACCCAGAGGAACAAGGTGCCCATCACAGACAGGATGTCCGAGTGGTAGCTGCTGGTCTCCCTGGCGTGGCCTTCATTCAGGGACGGCCTGTACAGCACGAACGTCACGCCCAGGCCGAAGTAACAGGCGAAGATGTGGATGAGAATGGAGCCGCCCGCATCGTTGATCTTCAGGTACTTGAGCACCGCCCACTCGGTGCCGGCGAACACCGGCACCTCCAGCAGCGCCATGACCAGCAGCTGCAGCGGGCTGGTCTTGCCCAGCACCGCCCCGAAGGAGATGAGCACCACGGCGCACGCGAACTCGGCGCTGATGAGGTTGGCCACGCCCAGGTGGATCTTTCCGCCGTGGCTGAACTGGAGGCAGCCCTGCACCAGAATGGCCCACTGGATGGCAAACGTGGCCGTGAGGAAATTCAGCACCATCCCCCCGAAGCCGTAGAAGCGGAAAAACGCCAGCAGGCACCCGAAACCCACGAAGATCATCACCTGGATGTCCGCGAAGAACGGGTAGTCCCGGTACAGCGCGTTGCGCATCGGGTCCGTCAGGTTGCTCTGGAGGCGCGCGTCCGCGTGCTCGTCGTAGGTAACAAAGACGGCGTAGAGCGCCACGAACGCCACCTGCGCCACGAAGAGGAAGGCGGGCAGCCTCACGCGGAGGCCGGCCGGCTGCGTCTTCATCCTGCCTGCGCGCTGCGGCGACTGACTGTCATTTCTCCTGCGGCCTGGATTATCTGGGCTGAGATAAGGCAGGTCAAAGGCATCGGTCTGACCCGCTATCTCCCGCACACAGCAGCGGCAGCAGCAGCAGCCCCCCCTTCTCCCTCGCCCCCATCCCCCCTCCCCTCCCGGAGAGGTCCTGGACTTTGTGCATCACAATAAAACGCGTAACAGATTTCCTTGTGTTTTGTGTTTTGATTCGGTTCTTTCATTGCTCAGTGTGACCCGGGTGGAGGAGGACATTTAGCTGCATTGACCGTTGACCCTGAACGGCCTAAGGAACAAAGAAACCACATTAAAAGTACAACATTAAAGGGTGATTCAGTCCCAAACCTCATTGTGACGCTTCACACAGCAAACACCTGCAGAGCTGCTGGTCAGAAATGAAAGAAGATCCCAAAGACTGCTGCCACGCGCTCATCAATGATGTGGATTTGGAGAACATGTGACAATATCACCACCGGAGCCACGTCGCTTTAAAGGATAAACCTGCTAATATGCTAAGAGCCACAGATCACCAATGATCAAGAGTCACAGGCCAGACATGAGACCCCAGCATGGCTGGAAAAACAGACACGGAACAAAGTGTGTGTTTGGCCACAGCCCTGCTCTGTAACATTCACAGTGAAGCCTGCTGCCGACACCGACACACGCCTCTGATAACACAACACACAACTGCAGATGTGAACTGTGTTGTGACCTGGTGACTGTCACCAAGTAAAGCACAGCTGTAATTTGTTTGGCTTCATCCCAGGTGCCATGTCTGCCCTGCTCAGGCTCACAAACAGTGTTTAAACAGTTCTTTCTGCTCCTTCTCAAGGTAAATTGCACCTGTCCAGTAACCTGCAATGAAATTCTCATTCGTCCGCATGAACTGTACACCAGCACTTACACGTATCAGAGGTCCAGGGAAACTGCTGAGCTGTGAGGCAGCTGAACGACTGCTCACTGTAAAAATGTCTCCGGTTTGCAAACGTGAACAAAATGTTGCCACTAAACACAAAAACAACAATTGGCGTCACATTATCACCCAGGCAGTGTACCGCTCATTGTACACAGGGGCCGTGGGGGGGCGGGGGTGGGGGGGTCACTGGAGTTTGTCGCAGCTGACTGCAAGCGAAGGCAGGTTTCAAACCACTGGACAGGTCGCCAGTCCATCACATGACACACACACATGCACACACACACACGCACAAATGAAGGATTTAGAGTCACCACTTGATCCTGTGGGTTAGGAGAGAGCGTCTGTGGACCTGCAGCAGCCCTCACAGTTTATCAGCCAGGACACAGT
>JAUESF010000050.1:10017393-10028433 GCA_032274765.1 Malacoctenus tetranemus
TAATGGACTGGCATCCTGTCCAGGGTGTCGCCTGCCTTTGCTGAGTGAGCCGGGGTAGAAACAGTTCCACCTGCCAGCCTGCAGGGAGATGGGACCGAGTGACAGAGGAAAGGGAAGAAAATGTTGATCTGCTAAAAAAAAGAAAAAAAAACCCAAAAACTGCAGCACCTCGAGTCTGTCGAGGCACTCGCATCCCGAACAGTTTGTCTTATTTTTGAGAAACCTGAATGTTGGCACATGAAGCCGCCTCCGTCCTGCGGCGCGCACTTCCAGCAAAGACAGTTTCGCACAACGTGTGAAATCACCCCAGATTTAACTGACGGCTGCCATCGCGAGCGCAGACTCTCCCAAACTCAACTCCAGCATTCAGCGTCCTCCCTCCTCCTAACGGGGGACTGGTGCTGTGCAGGACCGTGCTGCCTGCCTGTCCGCCCGCCTGCCACAGGCTGGGGTCACAAACCTGCGACCACGGGCCCGAGGATAAAGAAAAAAAAACCCTTTCATAGCCTCTCTCAGGATCAGGCTGGCTGCAGCTTTATCGCAGGCGCCATCAGCACGGACCCCCCTCCCCCCACCCCTCCCACTCCCCCCCGCGCCGATTCATCCTGCCTGTAATTGAAGTCTCGTCAGCACGGTCCACACCGATTATGTGTCGCAGCACAACAGCAGAATTGCATGTGTTGAAGTTGTTCATGCGTCGATGAGGCATCGCGCACGTCGTCCTTGGACAAATTCGGCATTAACCTCCGAGTGATGAATTTCCAAGACAAATGTCGCACCAAGGTCCCTGGCGTGGTTCGCCCGTTATGATGATCTACTGCGGGGGTGGCGCAGGTAAAATACAAGAACGGATGATTTGTTCGTCATGACGACGGACCGGGGAGGGGGAAAAAAAAAACCTCACACGTTCCCGCGACGACGACGACGCTGGTCGACAAAAAAAAAAAGCGGCGCGAGAAACAATGCGTTGGTTACCACGCCGCCGCCGCCGCCGCCCGTGACAGCGCCAGTCAACAGCCGCGTCTGAACATCCTGGAGTCTTTTGAGGCTCCTGTTTTTCGCTGCTGCTTCACAGCGCTCGCCTCCTCTGCTCCGTCACCGCTCCTCCTGGGAGGACGAGATGAATGGACTCTTTTTTTCTCTCTTTCTTTTTTTCTTCTTTCACTTTCATGCGCTGATCTCGGATCGCGCTGTAGCATCCTGCGCTCGCTCTCCTAATGGATTCTAACCATGTGGGACATAAGCTGAAATCTGACAGAGGACTGTGTAGAACTAGGATATATATATATATATAAGGCGTGACGTTCCTTTGAAGGTTCTTCCAGGAGCGCTCGATGTGCCTCAGTCCTGTGGAGTGAAACAAAGCGCTTTCAGCTGATCCAATCTTCCATACGTAAGGGAGGCATAAACCATTCTGCCTCCCATCCCCCTCCCCCCGCCACTCCCTCTCTCCCACCGTGACCTGGGGTTGCTGTGGTGCTTAACAGATTGGGCATTAAATCCTCGCCACACCCCATAATGTCCCATATCTCATTAGTCGGCGAGAGTGACAGGATACAAGTGCATATTTCAGACAAGACAGTGGAAAGAGCGGCTATGAAGTGATGTAATAAATATGGATGATGCAAAAGATGCCGGGATGGGAAGAGCAGGGGCGGGGGGCGGGGGGGAGGATGTGGGGAGATGAACTGAGTGAAATGGGAGCGGTGTAAGGAGAGCCGGCGCTCCCCAGGGTCTGTTCAGAGCCTCCGTGTAAACATGATGTGCAGCGTTGAGCAGTGTCACTCCGGTGCAGCTTGTGGTGTTTTCTCTCTCTCTCTCTCTCTCTCTCTCTCTCTCTCTCGATTGATTAGCCGACTCGTCACCTGGCTATAGGCTGCGCCGCTCACCTGAGGACGGCTGCTTCCCGAGCGAGTGGCTGCATAAACATTTCATAGGTGCACAATCTTGTGCTCAGTGACTGTGACCGTTCCAGGGACAGCGTTCATGCTCCGTCGGTGATTCTCATGCTTCACAGCGCGCTGATCAGCACGCTGGAGCAGAGGACATCACCTGCATCATTCCCAGGAGACCCCCCCCCACCCCCACCCCACCCCAACACTATTTTGGGAATTGTGACATTTGTCAACATGTTGTGTTTTGCATGTTTTGCGATCATCGGCCGAGTGCAAACAAAAGAGCGCGTTTCTGTGGACGAGTTGGGAAAAAGCTGATTGGGATAATGAACCTTTTCTCTCTCTCTTCCTTTCTGTTTTCCTTTCGTTTCTCCCTCTCTTGCGACTCACAATCGTTCCAACCAATCAACACAATCAAACCGATCATCCGCACGCGTGGATTTTTCCGCACTGCGAATGTGGAAAAGCTGGAAACGCCTGTGTGGCCATGCCCCACAAAATAGGGCGCATCATCGAGGGCAGCCCGGCGGACCGCTGCGGGAAGCTGAAGGTGGGGGACCGAATCCTGGCGGTGAACGGCTGCTCCATCACCAACAAGTCCCACTCGGACATCGTCAACCTGATCAAGGAAGCCGGCAACACGGTGTCTCTCAGGATCATCCCGGGTGATGGTAAGGCTCGCGGCGCTGCCGGGCCTCGCACGGCTGTTTCATAATGTAGCGTGGAGTGACTTATTCATGGATGTGGTGGGAAGGAAAGGGCACCAATACTTTTCACAGGCAAGAGCACTTTTCATCAGGGTGTGAACCCTCGTATCTCAGAAAGTGAGTCACTGAGTAGGAGGAAGGTGAAACGGCCCCCGGAAACCGCTGCAGCATCTCCCTGCCTCCGTGAATCTCCTCACTCTGCTCCTCTCTCGTTGTTGCTTTTGTTTTTGTTATTTTTTTGTGTGTGTTTGTTTTATTCGCTGGATCTGTTGTCAGTTTGGAAGGATTAAAAACACTGCTCACATTTAATCAAGCTCTTCCTGTTGCCTGTAATCTCTGCAGCTTAGCCTAGAAAAAAAAGGGGAAGTAGAACTACGTTATATCTCACCACAAGCGGCTTGTGTGACCCCAACGTCCGCGTTTTTTGGGGTTAAACAATGTGAAGTGCTCAAACGAGGGTACGTGTTACGAGTGGAGCCTCCGGACGACCGGTCAGGCCACCGGGCGCAGCTGTGCTGCAGCCCCCTCCCCCCCTGTAGAGACATAAAATGAGGCTTCATTAAAAGGGGAAGTGAAGTTAGTAGGACCAGACTCACACACGCACACGTTCAACAACGCTTGTGCACGCAGGGAAAACATCGGCATGTTTCGTGGGGAGAAAAAGCAGCTTAAGGAAAGGTGTTTAATCCGGAGCAGTGGAGAGGTGGTCCGCAGGAAGTCGTGTTTCCACCAGTAATGAGGGGAGAGTGAATAAGTGGCCGCCGAGGAATGAGTCAGGCTGATGTTCCTGCTAAACGCAGACGGAGCTGCACTCCTGCCCGTGTGTCTGGGAGCTACTGTGAGCTGCTGCTGCTGCTCCTGCTGGTGCTGAAGATAAAGAAAAGACGTCCGGCTCTTTCTCTTTTTTTTATCCCGTTCCTAAAAATAGAAGATGAAGCAAAATGATACGTGTCACAGTTTTTCGTTGGGTTTTTTTTTTAGTTTTAATCCTGCTGATTTTCTTTGGTGCAGTGAGGTCTGCGTCGTCCCTGAACAAATGGCAAATGACAACATCACAGGCGGTTAGCATCAGGTCGAACACAGCTGCCTGTGGGCGGTTCACGGGGCTCCTCTGGACAGCAGCGTTTTGTTCTCCAGAGTGTCTCTAGAAAAAAAGAAGGAAAAATCCAGCTGGAGGCCGATTTGCATTGAACAGAAACGACTGTTTCATCTCAGCTCGTTTTAATTTGGTGTTTCAGAATCTTCCAATGCTTCTCTGCTGACCAACGCCGAGAAGATCGCCACCATCACCACCACGCACACGCCTCAGTCCACAGAGTCCCGGTAGGTCCGCTTCACCCATCTCATAGGCTGCTCTTTGAAACCACACAAGGTCTATTCACAATCTGTGAACTGATGAGACTCTTCTGTTTGTTCAGGAACAGTTTAAAGTCTAAAGGAGCTCCGCCCCCTCCTCCCATACAGAGTCAGACGCAGGTAAGGATGGAGGCTGAAGTATGGAACTTTATATATAAACTTTAATAAACTGTATCAGCAAGAAGAGTTACTATCGAGTGAACAGAAGTGTGAATTCTGTCCATCCATCTTTTATCACTGCCGTGTCCACGCTGGGGTCAGACCTGATCTCAGCTGAGCTAGAGGCAGGATGCACTTCAACGCAACACTGAGAATCAAACACCTGCACACGGACATTTTTTTTTGGACTCAGAATAATCAAACTCACACGTGTTTTGGATTTGGAGCCCGGCTCGGAATCGAACCGGCGTCCTCTCGCTATGGGGCCGGAACGCAAACCGCCCGCAGTCCAGTGCAACGACATAAAATCAAGTCCACAACAGTTTTGTTTGGAGGGAGCTCTCAAAGAGGACGGCAACTTTTGGGTGCAGCCCTTGTGGCGCCCTTGCTTGGTGATCTATACCCAGCTCACAGGCTCATGCACCATTAATTATTCATGCTTCCCAGGGTATTGTAGTGCCATTGACATTTAGTGAGTTTTTTGCGCGACACGGCTTGATTAGTCCTGAAGTTTGGACTCACCTTTTGACACCCCGCTGCACTATGGATTAGCGACTCCTCCCCGGTGACTTTATCTCGTCCCCTCCGTCCTCGCAGGATGCCGAGTTCTACTCGGTGGACCTGGAGCGGGACAACAAAGGGTTCGGTTTCAGTCTGAGGGGAGGACGGGAGTACAACATGGACCTATATGTGTTGAGACTAGCAGAGGACGGTGCTGCTGTCAGGAATGGAAAGATGAGGGTGAGTGAAAGCGAGTCGCTGCTCCTGAACACTTTGTCACGGCCAAGCTACGAAACCTGAGCACGAGCGGACTGTCAAACTCATCTCATCCCCTCCTCCCCTCCTTTGAATCTCAGGTAGGGGACGAGATCCTGGAGATTAACGGTGAGAGCACAAAGAACATGAAGCATTCACGTGCCATTGAACTGATCAAGAACGGAGGCCGGAGGGCGCGGCTCGTCCTCAAACGGGGGGACGGATCCGTACCCGAATATGGTAGGTTATCATCCCGCAGGGTTCCACTCTCTCTCCTGAAACCAATGTTCAAACCTTATTGTTGTTCCTAAATCATCAGTGTAAAGTTTGAACCTGCAAGTAAACAAAGGAAGCTGCTACTGTTTGTTACGAATGTTCAACAAAGGAGACTCGAGTCTAAAAAATGTCTAAACGTTAAACAAGCTGTCAGCACGACATGGAGCTGGCAGATGATACCGATCGATGAAGCAACGCTCGTCACAAAGCTGGTTTTGTCACTTTCTGCTGTATCGGTTGTGCAGCAGATGTTTTATTGCTGAGCCAGCGTTCTCCTCCGGGCTGCTTGCTCTGCTGATGGATTATTCCTCTGTCCGTCCTCAGTAGGCGTGTTTATCTGCAGTATTTACTGGGTTTACTCCTCTCACACTTTCCTACTTGGATTGTTTTGTTTCTGATGCCGTGTAAAGTGAAATATTCTTGTCTTTCAAAGCCCTCCTGCTCTCTGTTCAGGTGCTCTGTAAAACAGCCTCTTGTCTGTTTTTATTTGTTCTTTCTCCTCTTCTTCTACTCCTCCTTCTTCTTCCTCTTCTCTGATTGTCTCTGGTCGCTGGGCTCTTCCTCCTCCTCCTCTTCCTCCTCTCCAGCGATGATGGCTCCTCATCTCGCTGTTGGTACAATGAGGAATGACAAGATGGGAGAGCCCTGTTTCTACCTAATGGGCCAAAATCAGACAACGGTTTGTAGCCAAAAGTCTGTCCCACTCCCCCCCCCCTCTCCATTTTACCCCCCTCTCTTCAGTTGTATCTGCCTCTCTCTCCAGCTCATCACTATCCTGCATCCTACTCTGTGTTTGTTTGCATTTGGATGTCTTCACATTGTGCTTCACGCATCGTCGTGCCTGAAAGAAGCTTTGACCGACCCCTCCGATCGCTCTGCGAGCGCACAAACCCCGCACCCGCTGCCGGCGTCACGCCAGATGTTTCTTTTTTTTCCCCAATTGGACTAATGTCAGCGCCATCGCTCTGCACACTCTGCCCCCATCGCAACCTGTCTGTGGTGTGGCCGGGCGGCGGCCAGACCTGCTGCTCTTTTCCGTTTGTCGCTCTTCCTTTGGGTTCGTTCTCGCAGCTGATGCGCATCGAGCTGTTCTCCATTGTGTCTGAATGATTTCCGAGGTGCCTGCTGTGTCATTGATAACCCCCCTCGCCCCACACTCGCTGATGTGTTTGCACCTGCTGTTGTCGCTGACATCACCCCCGTGTTTTTCGACCCCCGCAGCCCCCGTAGTGGAAAAAAAAAAACAAAACGTGTTGGAGTGATTTATCACTTCAACACGATTTGTGTGCATAGATGTAAAGGACAATTTTACACATCGATTTAGATTAGCCTGATTGTTCCTGGGAAGATGTAGAGCGTATGAAAGCGTTCACTTGTGCATGATTTCCATAAATCTCTGCATTGACGTTGTGTCGTGTCAATGCAAGAGCTCACATAAACCAAACAGGAAAGTCATGTGCTGAAAACAATCAATGTCCCGTGTATTGGATGTGCTTGATGTAGAGATACGTCCCAACCTTTCGCCTCATGCCGGTTTTTTTCGAGTCAACGCGCCTCTTCTTCCTCTCTCCTCTCCGGCAGACGGCAGCAGTGACGGGCACCCTTCCACACCCGGGGCACAAAACACTCCGGAAGTGAGAACGCTGCCGCACAACAGCAGATTTCACACCTCATTGGAGTCCAGTTATCCACCAGACCTTCACAAACCATCACGCCAGGAGGAGGCTGCGCGTGGCCGAGACATGGACAGGAACAGGGACAGGGCCGGGTCGGATCAGATGGACTATCAAAGCCGGCAGTTTAACCCCCAGCATCATCATCACCCCTGGAATAACAACCACAGTCAGAGTACACCCCGACAGCAGTCTCCCGACAGAAGCAGCAACAGCAGCGGCAACAAGAAGAGCCGCGGCCGCAAGGTGAAAAAGTCGGAGTCGGAGAGCGGCATCTCCAAGCTCCTCAAGACTCTGAGGAAGGACAGCTCGGGGAAGAAGGCCGCGGCGGCCGAGAAACTGCGAGGCCGCGAGCTCTCCGGCAGCAGCTCCACCTTGGACGGGAGGCGCAGCGCGCAGCGCCGCGGCTCCCTCGACCGCTCGCCCACGCGCAAGCGCGCCTCCTCTCCCGACCGCCGGCGGGCCAAGTCGATGGACCGCCGGGCGGAGCGAGCGCCGCGGGACCGCACGCCCGAGCGCGAGCACGACGACGGGGGGTTCCTCGCCGTAACCCCCGAGCGCAAGTTCTACGAGCGGAGGCTCCTGAGGGACGCGCAGGTGGCGGCGGCGGCGGCGGCCGGGCGGGCCAGGGAGGCGTCCACCCCCGAGCGCACCAACAACGGGGACGCTCTGTCTCTGTCCCGGGGCCGGGCGTACGAGCGGGCCACCAAGAACGGCAACCTTCTGCGGGACTCCTCCCCCGAGAGGAGGGAGGAGCGCTACCGGGGCAACGGGACGACGGAGCGACGGTACCGAGTGGAGCGGGACTCTTCCCCCGACAGCAACTACAGCCGGGACGAGCTGAACTATGCAGCAGCGCCCAGACTGAAGGACTACTACAGCATGATGAAGAACAATGCTGCACACAACAACGCTGCGTACAACAACAGCGGCCACAACAACAACGCCGTCGGCCACAGCCCCAACCAGCTGCCTGAGCCCAAGAGAAGGTTGTACAAAGAAAGCCCCAAAGACCTCAGCATCTAGAGCAGAGCAGAGACACCCCCACTCCCCCCACCCCCAACGCCACCACTCTCTCCTCTATCTGTGCAAACTTTGTACCATACACTGGAATTGGACTTCTGAGGACTCGAACTCTTGTGATTTATTTGGTCGAATGGTTTTTCTTGATTGATTTTGATTGACTACTTGTGATCCCATGGAGAGATTCATAAAACAGCAGGAGTACAATCCTTCTATCAGTTCATACTGGTTGTTTTGTCATTGTTCTAGTTATTTTGAACATAACACAGGTTGTTGTACTGTAGTAAAGGTATTGTATGTGCCTGCATATGAAATCAGTGATATTGCTTTTTGTAGGCATTGCTGACTCTAAATATTTGTTCCCTGAGAGGTATGAAACATGCTTCCAGTTGTGGGTAACTTCTAACTACTAAGCTTGTTTTCCACTTGTTTTTAGATGTTTATTTTGGTTTTGTTTTGTTTTGTTTTTCATTCCTGAATTGCTTTACTGAACAAACTATAGCACAAGACACTGATGGTTCTCCAGAACTGTGAAACAAAAAAAAGGAAATCATGTTGGATTCAAGGCAAGAATCAGATATCGAGCTCGAATGGAAACGCTAAAGTGATGATTATAGAAAATAAAGCAAAGTAATATATGACCCTTTTTTGTTTTTGGATTTGCTCACTATTTATTTTTCTCTAATTTGGCACATTTTGAGCAAGCTCCATCAAATCATCGCAAAGCGAGAGAGGCGACTGTAGCTGGGATCGCGTGCGGTGAACCGGTTCGTGCGTCCCGTCGCTGAAGCGTGTGGCAGCTCACCCTGCTTTGCCAAGACGCGACCACACGACACACAGATGAAGAAAGACAAGAGATAATAAAAGTAGATTTTTTTTTTTTGTTATTATTTCAGTTTCACCCTCGAGTAGGATTACAAATAAAGTTACTCTCGGTTCCCCCGGCGACGGGGGGAGGAAACAAAGAGATTGACTCACTTTCAGCTACAAGCAAAACTGCTCTCTGTTGTGGGATCCAACAAAATTGAAACACCGTCGATGAGACTGCATTTTGCCATAATACCAGCTGAAGCTGCCACATAGTGTGATTTTTCAAATATGCCAAAAAAAAAGAAAGAAAAGCAAATCAAATAAATGTGTAAATCGTCCCTGTGCAAGATGCATGTGTAAATTGAAATGTAGTTGAGCCACCTCATTTGATCGGTCCGGAGGGGGGAAACAGGCGAGAGGGCAACATGCACTGTCGACCCACGGTGAAGCGTTACGCACGTCCTCGTGTTCGTCCCGCCCACATCCGTGCACCGCCCCCCCGCCCCCCGCCCCCCCTTTCGGGGTCCTGACACAAAGAGCTGACGTGGTTTGTTTGCGTTGGTCACGTTACGGAGAGTCCCGGTTCAGGAGACGACGAATCTGCCATGCTGAGCCACGCTGTCACGCCACTGGAGTCTGACCGCTGCTTTTTACCGTGTTTTGTGTGTATTTCTCTGTTTTATGTTTCATTTAAGAACTAAAAAAAAAGAAAAAAAGATATATTGGATAGACCACAACAAATGCATTGTTTGATCACTGTTGTCGCCATTGGTACTGTATTTAACAAAAACCAGAAGTAAAAAAAAAAGTAGAAAAAAAAATCCACATTTAGAACGTTAACCTGTTGGCCATCATCTGTAAAGACCTTTTCCAATGTAACTCCTAGGAACCTGTCGAGGAATAAAAATGTTGCCTTTTTCTTGTATAAAAGAGAAATTTATGAAGAACCTCAGCAGTGAGGAATGTGATATTGTGTTTATATCTCTGAAATGGACCTGATGATTTATGGGAAATATGTTGATTTACTCTGGATCAGGTATGTAAAGACCTTTTAAAAATGACTGTATTTGGTCAATCAGAAACTGTTTGATGGTTTGAATCTCTCTCGATGGTTAGCCTGCCTTTGTATTATAAAGCACTTGTATGCAGTCTGTGTTCTTCAAGCATTATTTCTTGCAATGTGCTCCAGACATAATGCTGTCTATGTGTTGATAAAAAGCAGTACATGTATATGGGCCAATCTTTTTTATATAACTATGCATATATAAATACTACATTGTTCATAGCTTTATTTGACCCATGAAGCTATACATAACATTAGTCAAAGTACAAGTAGATGTGGACTTATCCAGCTTCTTTTCCTTGAGATGGATTACAATGTATATGTAGCTATCAAAAGAAGTCTGTGAATGCTATTTTTATTATCAAATAAAGTTTTCCATACAAATTCAAAAGGATTTCACATTTGTACGCGGCCGTTTGTCTCGGGAGAGGCTTTCTGTAGTTTGCTTCGCTCTTTGATTAAGTCGCCCCGGTGCGTCAGTCCGGCGTCTTTTAATGTGCAGCTTTTTCCTGCGTCTCCACAGCAGCGGTGGACTAGTTAACGCCAGCTTGAAAAAGATCCACGGAGCGCACCGGGAAAAGCGAAAGGAAAATAAGCCATTGTCGGCGCTGTCAACTGTATTTCAAGCCTCGTGTGTTTAAAAATAACGTTTCACCTTATTTGTTCGACACACAAGAGTGAGGTGCAGTCACAAAAGTGTGAATCCCTCAGGCTGCTGCTTCCCTTTATACATGTTCACAACTCCAACGCTGGCACGTCGTCTCATCTCAGATGTAGCAATAAAACGATGGCATCGGAGAAAGCGCTCAGCAAGATAACCAACCTGACACTTATCACTTGTGTTTATCCACAGAGCTGCGTGCAGGTTCCACTCCCCGGGATCTGCACAGTTTCTGTAAATAAAACATCAGATTTATGAAACGCTTTCAAGCAGCAACGTGCAGCCGCAGCGAAGAGAAGCTCTTTCTAATTTAGTTCGAACTCAACAGAGAGCGACAGATATTTTTTCTTCCCCTAAGCTCTCTGCTGGAGCTCGACTTCAGACCGCTCGGCGAGCATATCTTTATTCTACAAAGGATCCTCTGGTATTATGGTTGCCATAGCTACACATGAAGGTCATTACGGGAGGGATTGTGACGTGTGCTTTTTTTTTTCTTTCCTTCCCTCTCCCTCCAAGTCGACCGTACCTCACGCTGAAGAGCTGAGGAGGAGGAGGAGGAGGAGGAACGTTGTCATCGCTTGAGTTCGCATTGTTTGTCACACGGCTGTGAATGAGAGTAGAATCATTTGAGGAGTTCAGACAATCTGAGACTTTTCATCGA
>JAUESF010000050.1:10294829-10312877 GCA_032274765.1 Malacoctenus tetranemus
AATAAATAAATAGGTTGATAAATAAAGTATTTACATGATAAATAGATGGTATGCATCTAAACCATGGGCGGAGCTTTCAGCGACATTAAAAACAGACGAACAGAATAATTTAAAACGGTCACTTTGTAACTGAGGGTGTATGAGTCCAAACCTTTTCTCTGAGGTAACACTGGAGGAAGGTGGAGCGCCTCAAACACCGGGTGAGAGATTGCTTATTAAGACTGGACGATGCACCACGAAGGCAGCGGAGTTTTCTTCTTCTTCTTCTTTTTTTTTTTTAAAACGCGAAGCCACCATGGTCCAGGAAGAACAACGAGAGTTTTCATTGCTATAGACGAGTCAACCACACATGGCACTTGTAAAGATCATTTGGTCTGGCTCTCAGGTTTGTTTTGTTTTCTTTTTTTTCTTGTCCGAGTCTGAACATCGAGGTGAGACTATGAATTTGATCGGCGTGCGTGAGGACCTGTTCAACAGGCCGGCGTTTCAAAATCACTACGGAATTGGATTGGATGACCGATGATCTTGTATAGCTTATTTAAAGTTGCCATTACTTCTGAGTACCCACAGTTACAAAGATGCTTCAGATCAACAAGGGATAATAAGCACAAAAAAATAAATTTAGAAAAATCAAATAGAAAAATAACATCCGTTGAATTGAAACATTGGTGTGGAAAAAAGGGGCTTGTCTTTTTACCTCTGAAAATGATCTCCCTTTTTTTTTTTTTGCAAATACTGTCATAGTTCACATTTTCATAAAAAGTTCATGTTGGCAGTTGCAAAAGAATTCAATTCTTAGCAAATAAAAAGCAGCATAAAAATACAAGAGGTCATTTTGTCTCTAAAAAAAACAAAAGAACACTGTTAGTCCCTTTTTATGTTTTTTTTTCATTTTCTTGATACTATTTCCTATAAAATATCAGGAATCTAAATATTATTACTATTGATATCAATATCATTATAGTCATTGATAAAAATTCACATGCCAGGCCTCATATATAATTGTGTACGTGTGTATGTGTGTGTACAAGTACACACATGATCGTGTTGGTGTAGGTGTGTAGTCGTGTGTGTTTCGCGTTTGTCCACATGTTCCCACATGTGTGTTTGTGTGTGTGTGTGTGTGAGCACATGTTGCTGAATTGTGTACAACTATCATCTACAGTCTCTATTTGGGGGAGGGTTGTTTGATTGTATGTTTCTGTGGACGATTAGCTACTGTGCAGGGAAAAAGATCCAGCATCTTTTGAAATTGTCTTTGCCATAATCATTAAAGTTTCTTCACGTAATCTCAGTGAAAATATTGCTTTCTAAAAAAAGGGAAGAAAAAAGGCATGGAGGGTCAGAGTGAACAGGGTTATTGGTTTGTCGAACCGACAACAAAGGGGTTCAGAAGTTTTGCGTCTTCCTCGCGGCGTTAGTTTTCTGATCCGGAGTCGTCTTCGTCTGCGGAGCCCTTGAAGCAAGCTGACTCGTAGTGCTTGTTCAGGTAGGACTTGAGAGCGAAGGTCTTATTGCAGCGCTTGCATCTGTAGTGCTTGAAGGCAGAGTGTGTTTGCATGTGGGCGCGGAGGTTTGAACGGTCAGCAAAGGCTTTGCCACAATGGGCGCAGGCAAAGGGCTTCTCCCCCGTGTGTGAGCGCATGTGACCTTGGAGCAGCCACGGCCGACTGAAGGCCTTGCTGCACACGTCGCACTTGTGCTTGAGGTCGTGGGTGAGGATGTGCATGGCCAGCGCCGGCATGGACACGTACACTTTGTTACAGGTGGGACACTTGCGGGCCATCTTGCTGTCCAGGCTGCGGTGCGTCTGCTTGTGTCTGCTGAGGTTCGAGGAGGTGGCGTACGTCTTGCCGCACTCGTTGCAGGTGTGGCGAGGCGTCCCGACCCCCCGCTCCTGGGCCCCCCCGGCGTTGGCGCTGCTGCTCCTCGAGCCCCCGCTGCGGCTCTCGCCGTCCCCCTTCCGCCTCGAGCGCCCGTCGGAGATGAAGAAGGCATCCATGGTGTAACCCTCGGCCAGGGCCTCCGATTCACCAGTGTAGAAGCCGCTGGCGGTCATGCCGGACTGGGGGCTGTCGGGGTGCTTCAGGTCGGGGTCGCAGTACTCCCCTCCGCTGCTCACCTGGGTGTAGAGGGGGTCAGACACCGGCGACGCCAGCTTGTGCTCCATCTTCTTCTCCCCCTGGTATACAGATGGCGTGATGTAATCCTGGATGTATCCTGGGTGAAAGACACACGCACACACAGTTGGCCAGGGGTTGTGATGGATAAGGACACGGTGACATGCCGGTGATTACATGATTATAACGCTGGATGATTGCCCTTTGTAGAACGCTGAAAGAGTGAGTGGCAACGCCGAGCTAATTGCATTTTTTGCTGCCCCCCCCAGAAACTCACAGGTTGCTCGCACAATAGTCCCGTGATGCGAGGGGGGAAAACGTGACGCGCTCGGCTGCGTTTAGGAAGGTTGCAATTTTACAATGAGGATAATAGCTCATCAAAGGAGTCTCCTGCTTGGGAGACGCGCACTAAAGCCCCTCTTAAATGAAGCACGCCTATTGATTAGAGCTCCTTTTTCTGTGAGTGCTGTACCGCTGCAAGTGAAACCTGATGACGGCGATGTCTGCACTCTGAATCTCCAACAAACCCCCACCCCCACCCCCCCACCCCCCCTCCTCGTCCGACGTCCAACAGATCAAGGGGAACTTTTCTTTACGTGCAGGGTTTCAGGTCACTCCCAGGAGCAGGTCTTTTTTTTTTTAACATGATGCAGCAGAGCTCGACACGCCGCGGGTGATTTAAACGTCCCCGACTGTGCGGAGCATGATTTCAGAGGAATGTATTTTCGTTGGCATCGTCCGTCGTCTTTCCTTTTGCCTCTGAAGAGGCTCGGTGCCAGAGGAGCTAAAAGGCTTGCTGGCAGCTAAATGCGTCCACACGCAGCCCGGTGCCGTCTTATGCTGTGAATCTCTGGAGGTGAAGAGATACTAAATGCATTTTATCTCCAAGGTTGATACTCTGGGGGTTAAACATATGACTGAGAATATAAAAAGCGTCGAGATACCTTTTCCTGATACAAATAGTGCATCGCTGCAGAAAGGGCCGTTCCTGAACACCGTGTGCAGCAAGCAGTGGAAATTAGGTATTGACTGCTTTTTAATGAAATTCAAAGTTTTGAACTGATCAATAGGCTATCATCGGTAAAATAGTGCAGCTGCTGGAGCAGGCCGGCGCCGGAGACGATGGAAACAGCGTGAGGAACAGATCAAGTGTCTGCGACGCACAATAATAGTTTATTGAGCACGGCGTGCTCGAGGACTGATAATGCGAGACCTGGCGTCGCGCACATTGTTTGTGAAGAGGGTCACCTGTCTGCGGCGGCGGCGGCGGCGGCGGCGGCAGCGGCGGTGGCGGTGGCGAGGCGAGGCGCGCTGAAGTGCCTTCAAGAAACAGGCCATTAAGAAATCAGTTGAAGTGCTCTCTCACTACAGCGTCTCCGTTCCCGAGGGTTTCAGTTCACACACCCACTTTGTCAAAGACATGACCGTGACACCCAGGGACAGGGAAACACCAGGCCTGTGCACACATTATTATGCTGCACTGCATGGCTTCACTGGCTTCAGCCACACAGATGGTGTTTGTCCAGAGACGGGGGAGGGGGGGGAGGAAAGATGTTCTCTGAGAACCCAAAATACACCCCCCCCCCAAAAAAACCATCATTTTAGCTCTAGAAAATGTTCTGGATATGAACGACTGCTTGAATCCTGCTGCTTCAGCAGTTATCCGCAGCCAAACCCACCTGTTTTATGGCCGCGCCACTAAAGTGTCACCACCGGGCTCTTTCGTGGGCAAAACGCTGGTTTTATTTTGAGATTTCCATCGGCTCGTCGCGCTGCGTTGCGCGAGCGCGGGCAGAGCTGTTTACTATGTTTCAATTACCCAAGGTCAGACACAGAGCTCATCGTTTAGGACTGGCGCTGTATCAGCCTTTACAGCTCATAGGCTCATTTTCTGTAATGCAAAGCAAGCATGTAATTAATGGACCCTCTCAGCCACCCCTCTTTGTTGTTCGACAGACACTCAAGTCAAATGTCTCCACAATGGGGGGAAAGAAAATCTCCTGGCACAGCAGAAGTGCTGATGTTAGGTGTTTTTAGCCACGCTGAGATTTCCTTTATTTCACCGTTTTCTTTTCTTTTCGTTTGACTCAGCATGAAAAAAGAGAGAAATAAAACGGGGACGATTCTTTTGTTTAAATTAAACGGCTTTTGTCAACATCAATGCAGCGTCCTTTTTGTTCCTCTTTTTCTCTTATTATAAGGCTTTTTTTTTTCTCTCCACGGTGCTGAACAATAGATCCAAGAACAATGGAGAGTGACAGAAATTAGACAGATGGATTCTTAAATAGTGTAATTTCCCGTTGCAGGAAAAACTAAATCACATTCAAAACAAACAATTAATCCCAGTTGCAAATATGTTTTTTTTATTTATTTTATCTCCATAATTCTTCTGATATAAACCTGTTTTTTATTTCTAGTTTTATAAACAAGCTAAATCTCTTTTTCTACAAATAACCTTTTTTTTTTTTTTTTTTTTTTTTTTTTAATCCACTAATCCCGGCTGCTCTAAATATCGCTTTGTTATTGACACGGTTGAATAACAGGTGGGTATCGTCCCGGCGTTATGGCCGTGGACCGCGCGGCCCCTCGCACTCCGGAAAACATCTAAAGAAATCACAACAAAGCCTCACATATGGCCCTCCAAACGTGACCACAAAATGGAAGCGACAAGCTTAAAGCGGGCTGTGAAAGTGAAGGTCGTCTCTGAGCTGTGACGGCGAGCTTAGCGTGGCCGGTCGGCACGCTGACCACAGTGCAGCTATGTGCTTTTTCTACATGTTTACAGTACAACCTCTGTCATGTGATCGGCTTCAATGCTGCCCCAAGCATTTTTCGTCTCCTTTTTTTTTGCCTCCTTCTCCTTCACTACCTCCCCCCCCCTTCCCCTCCTCTCCTGCCCCCCTCCCTCTCCCTTCATCCTGGCCGCACACCTCCCTCCTGACTCTACTGTACAGTGTGTTGGTGTCTCTTGTGGCGGCGATGGGCCTGCATGGCTGAAACTCTAACCCCTGCTAGTTTTCAAATGCCCGGAAGGAAGAGAAAGATGTAGCGGAGCGATGGGGGTGGGGAGACTGTGCACGCTCCATTTGGATGGGAAGAGGGGGGCCGGGGAGGATCGGACCGTGATGGGAACTCAAGGACAATAACAGCTAAGGACAAACGTATCATCTGATACTCATCTCTCATATCCATGAATTTTTTAGTCCACATGATGACCAGATATCGTCAGACCGACGCGTGCTCCAGCCACCGCCGGGGCTGCTGCAGTCCGACAGAAATACGTAACTGGAGCTCCTCCTGATTAGACACACGTTTTGTTCCCTATTTACATAAACTAATCCGTGGCTGTGACCTGAATTGTGTCCGTCCTTCACTGGAGTCAAAAAACAAAAGTCTGGGAGCACAGGCGGTGGGGGTGGGGTGCCTCCAGAGAGGATTATTTAGGATATCGGTGCGAAAATCAGCTGGCTGGATGTAACGCACATTAATTTACACGCTCGCAGGCTGACGGGGAGGAAAATCAACCCCCGACCAAAAACGCGAAACACAACACACAAAAAAAAAACAAAAGAGCGGGCCATCTGTTCGAAGCGTGGAAATGTCAGGCATGCTGAAATCAGCAGCGGAGCTGTTTACAGGCAGCAGCAGCGCTCGCACAGCCCCCCAACTAGAACGGCTCGCACTGGAGGCATGTTAACTCACCATTCTCGCTGAGACGGACCCCAAGGCTGGTCACCGAGTCTGTGATGGAGCGTGCAAAAGTGAGCGAGTCGTCCAGGTGGTGGTGATGGTTGGAGGTGGCCACATTGGATGAGGAGAAATCATCAAGCTTGATCTTCTTCACTAAAAATGAGCGGGGCATGTTTCAATGGCTAAAAACACGGAGCGGAGAAAAACGCATGAGCAAAAAAAATAGACGACCCTCTGAGGAAGCACTCGGATAGAGCTGGCGTGACGGTAATCCTTGTGGTTATTATGGAGACAGCGGCCAAAAAAACATAAGAAAGAAAATGGAAACCGGTGGAGAACAAGGCAGACGGCGATGCTGTGTGATACTCTCTGGCTCCCCCAGCTTCCCCCCAGAAAAATAAAAAATAAAAAATAAAAGCGATCCTGTTCAGCACTGGATAGCTCCTGTGATGCAGCAGGCTTAAGGGACCAGTGAGGAAGAGAAGAGATGGAGACAGACAGAGAGAGAGGAGGGAGAGAGAGAGAGAGAGAGAGAGACTGTCAGACTAGCTGAGATCAGCAATCACGCCAGCCTTTATATGGGGCACAGGCAGTGGAAGATCAGGTGGTGCTGCGAAATGGAGCTGCTTAGCTTTAATCCATCAAATGTCCCCGGGGACACACATCAAATTACTACTGAACCGTCTGTGCATTCGCACACAGACAGAGGAGAAAGAACACAGCCAGACCCCCACTGCCCCCACTGCTGCTACCCCCTTTTTCCTCCCCTCCCTCTTTCACCCCGCTTATGCTCCGTGCTCGGAGGAGGAGTAAAAGAGGAGGGCAGACAATGGAGACGTGGATGAGAGCACACTCAGTGTCCTGTCCCCCATTGTTTTCAGATGAAGTGGCACAGTTTATGTTTGTCTTGTACCGGCGCTGCCTCCCTCATGTCGTCTCTGTTACCTCAAACAGCCTCCTCGCATCGTCCCGTCGCCCCCTTCGACGCGGGGCGCGCTCTCCTCCAAACGCCGAGAGCCCACATACAGTTACAGGAGAGCTTATTGGAGCGTCTGCGAGTGCTGCTGCTGCTGCTGCTGCTGCTGCTGGACCTTTTTTTTTTTTTTTCCTTTTTTTTTAAAGCTGCACCAGATTCCTGCACAGCTGACGCGCCGGCTACGAGGAAGGACTAGCGCTGCACACACGGCTCAGCTCGGCGCCACGCTCTCCCTCCCCATTACCACCGCACAGATGTGCTTCCTGCCATGCGTGGCAGCGAATTATCTGATTAATTAATTACATCTTTTTTGATTAGGGTGAAATCTAGAATTAGATCCATGCTCACTAAATTGGCCACATATCTCGTGGTTGGTTTGTGTTTGTGTGAAATCATCATCAGCTCGCTCGCGCCGTCGTTTCATGCGGCGTGATGCACTTTTTATTTTTCCTTGCAGCTTTCCTTCGGCGGCAGTATTTCCTCACATCCCGGTAGTTTTTTTACGCAGCAGCTGTGAAAGTGGAGCAGAAATGATGGTACCTGTTAGATTCACTGTCAACAGGGAAAAAAAAGACTCGGTGAATTAACGGAGCGCAGTCGCAGTGAAACTGGCGCTTCTGCTTATTTTACCGACTCGTTTATTTGATGCACTGTCAGAAACACGGAGGGATGGTGATTAAAATCAACATTAGTTTTTTTCATGAGGAAACCTGTGTGTTTTGATCAAGAAAACAGTGAAATACTACAAAATAAAAGTCCTTTTATTTTGACCAGAGAGGCGTTTGGCACGTCGTTCTTCCTGGTCACAATAATTTAGATTTAAATTTGAATTATGATCCTTCTTCTTTGCAAGAAAACATGTGAGTTAATCAAGTTATGTTTCACCCAAAGAGATTATTCCAGTCGTCCTGTGAATAAAATCAAACGCACCCTCTGACGGGAGTCAAATCGTCGGTTTTGTTGGTCCCAAAATAGTTCCTGAAAGTGTTTAAAGCTCCCACAGATTTACTCGCCGGTTCAGGCGCGGCCCCTCCGCTCCGGGTCGCTCTAAATCACTGCCGCCGCCAACGGTGACCCTGCGGCTCGGGCGCGGCGGGAGTCAGGAGGGCCCCGTGTTAAATCAGCGCGGTCAGGATTTATCACACGTGTGTGATGGTACATTACAGCAGAAGTTGACGTCGCTGTCGCCGAGCCAAGCTTATAGTGCGGCGGCAAGGACAGGAAAAGGTCAGCGGCGCGAGTGATGTCTATAAAGGGGCTGCAGTGAAGTTTGTGTGGGAGAAAAACCCTTTTTATTAAGAACACGCCGGTGGAAAACTGCTCCACACCTGTAGCCGTCATACACTGATTCTATGATCCTCTCTGAAAGCCAGTAATCTGCCTGCTCAGTGATTTCTTTAGCTTTCACTTTTCCTCAGCTGCTTCTGTGATCAGTTTACCTGATGAAGCGCAAGCTCAGCTAGTTCTTGGAGATCAGTTGTGGCCAATCAGTGTATTTTTCCTTATCAAGTGTTTCAAAATATAGTGAAAAAAGCAATAGTTGTAACTTTGAACGTCCTATTTTAGGATGTATTGTGAATATTTCTGGTTTTTTGGTGAATATTTCTGTTTTTTAGCCTCTAGAAAAAAACTACAACTTGCTGCTACTGTAAAAACAGCTTTAATCTTCTCTTGCTCAATAACTTCTTAGTTTAATTAAGTTCGTCGCATAAAATTAGAAATCAAAACAGTTCTTGATCCAGGATTTTGTTTTAGGACGTGGCTGTTGATTCAAAAGCGTTTCTCAGGTGTAACATCAAGTCCATGTCTTGAAATGTGTTATAATCCGTCACTTTATTATGAAATATGAAAAAACAGTCTTGAGTGTTGATGTGAAACTTTCCCTGTTAGAGGAAAAAACCACCTGTAAGTAGAAAAAAGCGTCACCCAGCGTGTTTACACTAACAGCGCATTAGATATTCTGCGCTCAGGCTGTTTCCCGCGTGGCATTAACATAATCTGCTAATTAATTATTGCACCATGTCATCACATGTGAATCATACTGTTAGACCAGGATAGAGAACGTTAAAAAAAAAACAGAGAAGGAGAGAGAAGGAGAGCAACAAGTCAGCCACAGGTTAAAGGTGAAGCCGGACCAACAAAAGGAAACGTGTCGCGCTTGAAACGTCTTTCTGCTCCTCCTCCTCCTCCTCCTCCTCCTCCTCGGTCCACTCACGGCCCCCAGACTCCCACTGACATGTGGTCAGTGCCTCAGGACGTTACCATGGTGACTGCCCCCCTCGGGCTGAAGGAAAGGCTTTTTTTTTATATTTTTGCAGGGGTGCAGGGAGGGTGGGGTGGGTGGGTGGGGGTGCTCCGCTCTGGTCAGATGGGGTAAAGGCTGCGATACAATCAGCCTCATTAACATCCTGCGCGGCCCTCCGGGGCTGCGGAGGTGACCCAAATGAATGAAGTCAGTCGAGTTGATTTGTTCCTTCACACGGTTGCACCAGAGACGCTGCTGACTGTGTCCGTCCCCCCCCGTCCCCCCCCTCCCGTCCCAGGGTCACATTTATTACCTCCCTTTACAGACACACACAAAGACTGTTTCAGTGTGGAGGGTTTGGTTTTTCTATCTCCCAAAAAGAAGTGATTTCCCCCCCCCTGAGCTCCACCTGCATAAAAGCTGGAAACTTAAATATCTTGCATGAGGCCGCTGCTTATATAAAGACACTCTGAGCTTGTTGAGCTAGGTGAAGAGAAGCTAAGAGTCCATTAAGCGTAGCCATCTATAATTCACCTCACTCTTGCTTACTGGGTCACTTCACCGAGGCTTTTTAAAGCTGCTGCAGCAGGAGTGTGTTGTGCGCTTTATAAGGACACGACCTGATGATGATTAAAATGTTTAAAATAGAAAACGGGCTCGTTTGAAGACGCAACAAGTTCTCGTTTCGTCACGAAAAATGCCCCGGTGTTTATTTCTGCTCCTCTCTCTCTTGTTTTTTTTTCCGGCCGCTGTGTAAACCGTGCATGTTTCTGGCACAGAAATCCTTTTTTACACAGACACTGATGAGACACGGCTCAGCGAGGAAGGTCATGAAACAAGTATTTAACATTATACCGTGGATTTGCAGCCGAACGCGGCGCCTGAATGGACCTTAACTGCCTCCCCAGCCGTACTGTTGCTAATGCTGTTTGGCAGATAGTTCAGTGTATCACTCATGCCCTATTTGGCTTGTGTCTGCCTGTTGTCCTGTATGCATCTCCGAGCGCGTGTGCGTTTGTTGTCCATGGGCAACTGTTCAGTAAATAGGGCAATTAAGTGTGAAAAGCAGAAAGGAGCTAGCATGTTCCTATCTCTTTGGTGGGGGAGATAATTTATGCTAATAACATCTCTGCTGCTCAAGCTGCCCAAAAATGATAGCAGACCCTTTTGGCTTCAGAAGAATCTTTTCATCCTCTTGGAGGGGAGAAAAAAAAAAGTGGTTTCTCAACACCTTGCAAATAAGACAGCTGTGTGGCAGTGAATGAATCTCTCGCCCTCTCTCTCTCTCTCCCTCTCTCTCTCTCTCCCTCTCTCTCTCGCCGCCTTTCATCTGCAGATGATAATCTTTTCTCCTTGCCTGTCGTGTATTGGTGCATGTTTGTTCTTCATTTAGCCTGTGGAATACTTGAAACCTCGCCCCCCTCCCTCCCTCCCCCCCTCCATCCTCCATCCTCACACCCTGCACACACAATCTATCATCATTTCTGCTTCAAGAGCCGTCATAGGAAGTCGCAGCATGCGCGAATGTATTACTGTAAATAGTATCCTATGCATGAGCGATGCTTCTTAATAACACTTAAACTCAAGCTCAGTACGCTGTTCATGTGGCATAAATTCCTCTATCATACTAAGGGGCACAGAGGCATCGGGTGGCGGCGGGGAGCGCGCGGCCGCGCTGGCAGTCCAATAAATAATCCCGGTGAAAGTGGAAGCAATAAACCACGTGAAAACCTCGAGCAGGCGACCGACGACCGTGCTCGGCGAGGAGCGCCCACGTCGGCCCGCGACCGGCAGACCTGTCAGCTTCTGCTTTTCCTCTCCAGCACACGTAGAAATGAAAAAGTCTGAATGAAAACGCGGCGCTCAGTTTTAAGGTCTTCAAAGGCTGAAATCTGACATCCGAGCAAAACAAGAAATCGATGCGTCCGGGCAGCGAGAAGGAAGATAATCTGTTGTTGGCTGTGGTGAATTATTCAGTGAGGAAAAATAGTTTAGCTAATGAATTATTAGCATGAGAACATAAAAACAAAGACGGGTTTCCCAGCTGCTCCACTGTGTCGGTGTGTCGCTGATAGTTTGTAAGAGCTGGTTTTTGTTTGTTTTTTTTTCAGTCCCTCAGATTCGAAGCAGTAACTGCATCTATCACAGTCGGTAATTAGACTTTAGGCAGCTTCAAGTGTCTATGTGAGAGTGCTGTGAAGAGCAGCATGAAGTTTAGAGGCTAACCTGTTGTTATTGTAGTGTAACAGAGCTTCATTGGTAATCGTACATGATGATATTACCTGCTTTTGCAGTCAGTCTCTGTTTGTTTACACATTTTTTTGTTGTTATTGTTGAGTAAACAAGATATTTTCAACACTTTTTAATCACTCAAACAATATTATGACTTATTTTCTTACACTTAACCATCGAACATGCTGTAAACCAGGGTCTTGCCATCAGTTACTTTATTTATAAAGCTTTCTAACTTATAAGTAAACATGTACCTAAAGTACCTGTTTGTATTTATAAAGTTAAGATACAATTTATTAAGAAAGTTATTATCTTAAATGGAAGAAATGCTCATAAAATGTATTTGACAGCATTTCTGCAGGGATTTTATTTTGAAGATTTATTTAAAAGTACTTCCTGGACTGTCTTTAAAGGGTACTAGTACCCCCATGTGAGAACCAAGGAAGCAGTCAACTGATTTGCAGTAGAAGTGGTGAATAGACACTAAAGTCAGTTAGTGGGTCCCGTCTAGTTCCTCGTTTGTCCTTCAACAGGAGAAATGAAGGACGTTGTCGTAACTGAGGCGAGTAGTGAAGGTATTTAGGTGAAGAAATGTAAAACGTGTTCACTGTGATGGTTTAATCTTCAGTGGTGAAGCCAAATAACCAGTCAAGCAGTGCGGTGACAACGTGTTTGTAGTTACGGCTAAAGAAACGGCTCCTCCGGTCTCTCTGCTGTGTCGTCTCCTCCGTTCACATGTGGCCATAATGACTCCGAGGATCAATAAGTCTGATAAATAATAAATCGCCTCAGATGGCCTCACGTCCACAGCACGGAGCAAAACCAGCCGCGGCTCCTCGGTTGGACTGAATCCAGCCGTGGCAGGTGACAGCTTCGCTCTGCTGCGGAGGGACGCTCTGAGGTCGCCCGATGCGTTTTGTTTCGCTGGTATAAAGCCCACATTCACGACTGACCTGGTTTGGCTCGGACCTGCGGGGTGTGTAAACCTCAGAGCTGCACTGGAGCTGCACCGAGGCCATCATTAAACCGGCCGCCGAGCGGAGTTTTGGCCAAACTGCGGCCGGCTACTTGTTACAGAGGATTAGGCTCGTGGCTCCGGAGGCGTCCCGGCCTCCTTAAAGTCGCCCTGACACACAGAGATCCAGCGACTCAGGTCACTGGAGACGTGGCGGCGCGCAGGAAGTGATACGTAATGGGAAGAAATACATTTCACCAGTTACTCACCCTCAGATTCAGACCAGCAAATTAATTATTTAGGAAGTTACCTCAAGGCTCATATTGTTTATTAGCTTTATGCTAAACGTTAAGACTAAAACAGGACTTTTAAAGAAATAATTAGCTTCAGATTCTCACAAATTAATGAGTTTTCCCTTTAATTAGCTTTAAATAAGGTGAAATTGGATGTTTGTGCGTTTATACCTATTAAAAAAAGGTGGGCCTGTTTCTGTAGGGAGAGTTAATCTCACAGTGAAGGAGGATTTTCTTCTCTTTGTCTCCTTTAATGTTGCATTTTTTTTTTCAATAGGAAGGTTCAATAATTTCGTCCCCAGTCGAATGAGGTCCACAGAGCGTCTCAAGTGTTCCCGGTGAAGCACTTTCATTTTCTAAAGCTGTAATTAAACCTTAACTGTAATAGTCATCGTCACACCTTGCTCTGATTTATCGAGAAATAATTGTTCAGATAATCTTAGTCTAAATTAATTGGGTTAATTAATCACCGCCGTGTCGTCGCCCTCCCGCGCTCAAATAAAGGCATTGTAGGTCTTTTCACATTATGTTCCATCACGAAGGTCAGAGCGGTGGGTAATAGACTGTCGTTTCCAATTTGTACTTCCACGCAAAGGAAGAGCAAATGCATTAGCGAGATGCTATCGGCCTGTTTAAAATTAGACAACAAACGGACAGATTTGCATGCGTGCGGCATGGACGGAGCAGCCGCCTGCAGAAAGATTACAGCATGCAGCAGCAGCCGCAGCAGTGAGACTGGAGAAAAAACACACAGCCACTAATTTCCCCCCCCCCCTTTTTGTTTTTTTGAAGATTCACTACACCTGTTTGCAGCCGAGGGGACAAACAACGCTCGACACGCGGCAGGAGGAGGTTTTCATGAGGGGGGAGGGAGGGGGGGGTGAAAAAAAATGAAAGAAATGTGCAACCAAACAAATTCTCCAGCAGGCAACACGGAGACAGGCATTTCCCCCTTATGTGTTTTTCCTGGTTGTGCATGTCAGGCGGAGAGGTGAGATCAATTTCCACAGGATTAGGCTGCCTGGGGAAAATGATTGCTTTTTCTAATACTTAGTAACAATTTTTCAATTTCCTGTGGTCTTTGTTACTCTCAACATTTTTGCAAATGAGCAAAACAGAGGCAAGCGGCGTCGCTGCTCTGCGAACTTCACCTTGGGACCAGGCGTCATTTGCATATATATTGAGAGCATACGTTTTTGGTTTATAATAGTCACCATTCTGGGGTGGGGGTGGGGAACCGGGGGCGGCTGGCAGGCTTTCTGTCACCTGTTATGAGGCCCTTGTCCGTGAACATCCCAGGGAGACGAAAGCAGGCGATAATTACGACGCCGGGACTAAACTGGTGTTGCTCTCTCCCTTCACACGTTGTTTTTAAAGCTGAAGAGGAGGGAGAGAGAGAGAGAGAGAGAGAGAGAGGGAGGGAGAGAGAGAGAGAGAGAGAGCAAAAACAAAGCTGGCTGCAGGCATGTTATTGTTTCTGAGCTCCCAGAGATTTTCGGAGGGCTCCGCACAATTCACAGTAAATTCAATTAATTTAGCCACACCGAGCTGATTCTGTGGTGATTACAGTTGGAGGCCGACGCTAATAAATCCACACGTTCCCCCTCTTTGCACTTTCACCGGGGTGAACCACATCCAGGCAGGATCGCAGGGAGATGCGCTGCAGATGGTCACATGACAAATGGCTTTATTGCCCCGTTATGGAGATTTGAATCATAATTGAGTGTCTCCACAGTGATGCGCGCTGCTCGCCGTGACTCACAGTGAGTCTCTTGCTAGAGGACAGATGAGCGCTGCTTCGGTCTGCCGTCATGTGTCCACACTTCACCTCGGCTCTCCTCTGAACCGGCCTGCGTGTTTCCTTCCTTTCCTGCGTGTTTGCTTCGAGTCCGAATAAACGTTTTCTTGGAAGAAAAAAAAAAAACAGAGCACGAACCCGTCGCCGCGCCTGTAGATTTCGATCTACTTCGCGATTTCGGCGGGCAGGTTTATCGGCTGTGCTGGAGTTGATGCGGGGAGTAATGCGAGCATGCACGTTTGCACACTGAGGCATGTGCGCCACGCATCACTGCTTTTGTGTGCGCGCAGCGCTCTTTCAAAGGGCATGCTTTTGTGCAAGGCACAGATGATGCAGCTGGCAGAAGCATGACTATTGCTGGAAGCACGTCCACGTTGGCACACTTACAGAAAAGCCCCGGCTCCCGGGTCACACTTTATATAGGCTGCATAAAGGCTGCCTGCCCGTCTGCTGTCTGGCCCATCGATAACGGCTGTGATGCACAAACTGCAGCGCTGCGTTTGAGCTTGGAGCTTCCTCCAGTGCAGGGAGACGTTACTTCTTCCTGTGGGACGCAAAAAGGACTTAAAATAATCACATCATCTTGATTTTATGCGAGTAGTAAAGCAGGAAAGTAGTAAGAGTGACTTGATGAATGAAAACAAGTGTTTTTCAGGGGGGAGGGGCTGAAGCTGCAACTTCCTCCTGTGAGATCCGAACTGCAGATGGATCGAAGCGAGTCAAACTCGGGCTCCAAAGTGAAACGGCGCGACTTCCAACAGGATCAATCATGCTTCCCATGCAAAGATAGCTCCATTTATTCTGTAATTGCCTGATAAATTAACCAGCACAGACACCTGTCAAAACAGCAGACAATCTCTGTGAATCCACCTCCCAACAGGCTCCTCTTGATGGGCTAAGTTGGTAATGACAACTCTCCAAGTCTGTCCCCTCAGGCTGAAGGATGAGAGCGCCATAGACTTCTCTTTCCCCATCCGTCCCTATTAGGATAATGCATCAAATAGACATTTTAATTTGAAGTTCATCTCCTCCTCAAGGCTCTGTAAATGTCTGCACGCCGGCATTCTGGAAGAGCTAACCTTTCAGCGTGTGATCTTTTTGTTTTTGTGTCTCCATGAAACGTTCACTTATCATCTGCCACGTTTTGGCAAAGAGTGTAAATTCAGGATATCTCAGTGGCTCTCTCACAAGTGAGGAGGATTCCAGCAGCAGAAAATGAATCCTGATGTTTCCTCCGTCAAGCTCCTCCCCCTCCCCCCGCCCCCCCCCCCCCCCCCCCCCCCCCCCCCGACCCGACTATAAACAAAAAACCCGGCAGATGACTCATTGATTTCCACAAACAAACCAAATTGCCGGGAGTCGTCGCGGGCACCCGTGCGACTCGGAGAGGGAACCTCATCACTCAGCAGTTATATCGCCGCGCACCCGGCGACCTCCTTTCCCTCAGACCTCGCCGGGCGCGGCGATAACGCGCGTGAAATGAGCGCCGGGGCCCCGCCAGCGGTGCCCGAGCCCTCGCCGGGCCCGACACCTGCCTGCGCTCAGCTGCTCCCGCCACGCTTGACCGCACGTGGCTAATAAACAGACCTGTCCTTATCGCTGGAACTCCATTAACGGTGGGGGAGGGGGGGGGGTCGCCGTCACCTGGATCCCCGCGCCGGGGCGACAGCAAATTACAAGGCAAATGTAATGGGTTTTGCTATATTGCCACACACTGAGATAGTGAATTACACCAAAGGCCTGATGTTATTACATGTCCCCGGGACGCTGGCTCTGTGTTTTATGATGACTACAGTGAAAACCAGGTCAGCGCTCAAATTGTCATGGTCTTTCGCCTCCGTTGCTCCAGTTCTATCCATCACGGCCATTCAGAGGGGGCACAAAGGCACGCGGCAGGTCATCCACTTCACGTCCACGCCGCACACGAGCGCTTCCAGGCCGCCGTACGTGCGCACGTACGGGGCGGACAGACGCCGAGAGCCCCCGTTCATTGTTATCGGAGCGAGGTGACAACGATTTTCTGGAGAGCAGCACAAAAGACGGAGCGATTAAAGAGGTCGCCCCGCGGTGAGATCCGGAGGACCTCAAGGTGCTCGCGAGCATAAAGAGACCCGATGACAGGAGAGAGGGGGGAGGAGGGGGGGAGTAGAGGGAGGAGGGGGATGGCGCTGTCACTGAGATGCAGATTACACACTGGCAAGTCACCATATTTGTCAAGCTGTTGTTTTTATTATGAGCACTTTCCACAGAACGCAAATATTACACAACGAAAACAAAGCGGGTGTTTTTTTGTGCGTTGTAAATCACTGCGCGAACAAATCATGGAGGAGGAGGGAGAAAAAAACACACAGTAAAAATAGCAAACATGGATGTTTCCACTCTGCGTTCCTGCTCCCTGTTTCTGCTTCCTCTCCTTTCATAGAATAGAAAACAATAGAGTAGAAAACGCTTCTATCGCCGCAGAAATGCCGTCGTTTCCAGAACGACCTTTAAGTGTCCTCAGGACGGCCTCCAACGCGTCGCCTGGCGTCTCCTTGTTTTACCTTTTTAAATAGGTTAAACCCCGAATTCACGCTTCTTCCTTCTTTTCACATAAGGAGAATAATCCACCGCAGGAGCGGATCCATATTATTGACCCAGCAGCTTTTCACTCGACCTGTTCGACGCGTTTCACTTCGCCGTGGTGTGTTTGTTGCTCTCCTGCCCGTTCGCGCCGTAAAACGATCGGCAGAGTCGAGCGGAGGCTCCGCTCCGCTCTGCCACCGTCGAGGCGAGGCGAGGCCGAAGCTGCAGCAGCTTATTAGCTGTATTACACCGTCCTCTCCTTGTTTGACCTCTGCCGTTGATGTATAAGCTGTTTTACAGGACGTTTATGGGGCCGCGGTATGAATACCTTATTAGTGGGGATCACATAGTCCCCCGTTAGCAGGACGCTAGCTGTCCGAGCTAACGGAGTTAAACGATTTGCTCCATCGCCGACTTAACATTGAACGCCGTGATGTTGATGGCCAAGATCAGAACTGGGTTAGCTGTGTCACCTTGCTGGTGTATGAGCTGGTAGGTAGGAGGAGCTAGTCACTGTGGTGGCATGTGGACGAGTGAATCCTCGGAGTTTTGGCTGAATTATTGCGAATAAATTCACAACAAATCAAAAGAAACGAGGAGGAAATTTCATTTTTGAGTGTGTTTTTGTTCCCAGTAATTACATCTCTCTGTGGTGTGTGAGGGGAGAAATGTGCGCGGTGCTAAAAGACAGAGGGGTTTGTTTTTGATTATTGAACACTACATCTTTCCTGCGGCCATACATCTTCTTCTGCCAGGAGTCCCAGGGGCTTCAGGCCAGCCAGCAGCACTGGCTCGCCCTTAGAAAGGAGGCAGGGACAATGGTACCTGCAGGTCCCCGCGCAGATACCACTGGGGGCCCCATTGACAAATTGTCCTTGTCTGGCCGCATGAGAGAGCGGGGATTGCGGTAATTGCATATTTCCCTCTAATTGCGTTTGTCACATGTGGGGTCCGCTGTCCGAGACCCCTTCCTCCGCGACGTGTTAAACCAAACAGCTGAACTCTCACCTGCACCTCCAGCCGGGGGCCGGGTACTGGCGCGGGCCTGCGGAGAGGGCGATAAATTACGGAGCGCCACAAAACATCCGGGCACGGAGACGCGCCGCGGGTCCATTAGAGCCCCCCCCCCCCCGCGGGGGGGGGGGGGGGGGGGGGGGGGGGGGGGGGGGGGGGG
>JAUESF010000050.1:10473087-10485517 GCA_032274765.1 Malacoctenus tetranemus
GGAATAAAAGTCGTTACCTCTTTAATGGAGACGCCGTTCTCTCCGAGCAAACCGTCCAGCTCAGCCTGCGCCTCTGAGCGAACAGGAAACATCACGTTATTTCAGAGCTCAAACATTTTGTTTGGAAACAACTGGAACATTAAAGAGTTAATGTTGCTCTTACTGTCGATCTTCATCAGGCGGACTCTGCACGGCCTCACTGAGGCTTTGAAGCCGTTCAGTCCTGGAACAGAGTGAAAGTGCGACGGGTCAACGTGCAGAACTTCTGCTCGGCTTCGCTCACTGGAAACGTCTGAATCAGGACGATTTGTGACAGAACAGTCGGTTCTCCTGTAGTCACGCTCCAGTTTCACTGCTTGGTACCTTCGATTTCTGAATTTCACTGAAATATTCATCAGAAATTTGACTTTTAAACCAAATTTAAACCTGCAGGAGGGATAATTATTTGAATTTAGACTCCATGAACATACAGAGCTAATGTGGCTAACGCTAAATTTGCCAAAAATCTGTTTTGTTGCAGTTTCAAGACGAAATGATTCAAATTACCACGGTAACATCTCATTTTCCATACGTGTACTTGACTTCCTTGTTTTGGTTTTAATTTTGATTCTCTAAACTTGTTCTATTGTTTCATTGGTTTGTGCTCCTGTGCCACCTACAGGCCTGGCAGGTGCATTACAGTGTTCACGAAACTGCTCTGTGAGGACTGAAATATTCGAGTTGCAGCTTTCTGATATGTTTATTTTTGGTGTTTGAATTCTGATTGAATCGTGAACAGCTCAAGTTTGTGACGTTCTAAGATTCTGGAGTCAGAAGTGAAAGTAAGAGCTCGCTTCTTCTCACCTTTAATTTCAGCGTCGGGATCTTTGTCGCACGTGTTGTCGGAGAAAACGTCGGACTCGCTTTCACTCTCGGAGAGCGACGCGTCGTTGTCGTTGTCGAAGGCCTGAAGAAAAAGACAGGAAACAAGTGAGCGGAGAAAAGGAGGAGGAGAAAGACTGTCAGGAAAGTTTCCTCCACGGACCCGAGTGAAAATGTGTTTGACGTCGAGCGGAGGACACGGGAAGGACAGCAGGCTCAGGATGAGCTTCCTGAAGAGCGACGTCGGGCTCATTTCCTTCAGCGCGTCGGCCCAGAGCGTCTCCACCGCAGCAGCAGCAGCAGCCGGGACGCTCGTTCCTTCGTCCTTCTTCCCCTTCACGTCCAGCTGATACTTCAGGAATTCACCCAGCAGCTGTTGGACGTCTTCAGAGGAGCTGCAGACGCCCAGCTTGGTCCCGAGCTGCTCCACGGCTGCCTCGGTCACCTCCAGGGGGCCCCGGGGGTCCAGGAGTCTAGCGGCGGTCCTCAGCTCGCCGTCGCTCAGAGGCAGCTTCTCCGCGAGGACGCCGGTGAGCGCGGCGTAGAACGACGTCGCCTCCTCGCTGAACGCCGGCAGCGCGTCGCTCAGGAGCTCCTCCACAGCTTTCCCTCCCAGGTCGAGCTCGGCAGTCGGGAGGTGGGACTTCCTGTCCTGCAGGACTCGAGCGTCGCCGTCCTCCAGGAAGCGGGCGGCGGCGTCGGAGCGAAGGAAGCGGGAGGCGTAGGTTTGCCGCAGGTCGCCGGCGTCCGCCAGGAGCTCGCCGAGGTCGGCCCGCCGAGGTCCTCGTGTTCGCCTTTGGACACCGTGCAGAGGCTTCAAGGCCTTTTCCAGGAACGTGAACGCGGCCTTCGCTTTGGGATTCTTCAGCTGCACGCAGATCGCTTTGGCCTTTTCGTCGCCTTCGCCGCACGAACTGAAGTACGACATGAGGCCGTCCCACGTCTCCAGGAGTTTGGTGACGAACAAGTAAAAGCGGAGGCGGCTGGCGCCAGCCGGAGTCGCCACGTCCGACCCGAAGAGCGCCTGCAGGTCGTCGTTCTTGGCGGCGCCGGCCGAGTGGTGAGCGTGGAGGTCCGCGACCAGCTCCCGGGCCTGTTGGGAGAACGCCGTCACACCGGCGTGACAGGCAGCGTCGGCGGCGGCGTACAGGCCTCCCAGCGCCATTACTTTAGGGTTCGCCGCCCTGAGCTGAGAGCAGATCTGCTCCGAAGCCGCGCCGCCGCTCGTGTAGACAGCAACCAGGTTATCGGCGGCCAACTCGAACTTCTTCAAGGTCTCCGCGACACCGTCCGCCGACTGGACCGCGTCCAGGAATCTGAGGCGGTGAGCGGCGGCGCCGACGTCGAAGAACCCGACGAGGACGACGGAGACGGCGCCGCCGCTCCCTGCCGGCAGCCCTCCGTACACGTAGACGCTGTAGGGGGTCTGGCGGCAGGCGGCCGCGATGTCTTCGGGGTACTGCGAGCCCAGCTTGCAGCGAACGAAGCGTCTGGACGTCTGCTCGGACGACCCCGGGCGGAAGTGGCTGGAGATGAAGCGCACGGCGGCGTGGCTGCACGGCAGCGGCCGGGACGCCTGGCTCTGGTGGTCTCCGTTCTCGGAGAACCGCGCCCGTTTCTTGTGTTTCTTGGTTTCCCCGTGACGCCTCAGCTCGACGACGCCCTTGAAGATGGTGGACAGGCTGTTCTTACAGCAGGAGCAGAAGCTGTAGTTGTCCCCCAGAGGGCTTCGCTCCACCCAGTCAAACATCTCCTTCCACTTCTCAGTGAACGGAAACATCTTCAGCACGTTGTCTTCTGTTTTGGACTCCGCTTTAGACTTTCCTGACAGAGGAAACCAAACAAAACCAACATGTGAGCGCCATAAACACAGTGTTTAACAAAGAAGTCGGATACCTAAAGCTCTGCTCACGTGATTTGGGCGACGCCACAGCGGGCCGGTCGTCGCCACTGTCCGGACCGACCGCGGAGCCGTTTTCTGGGCTTTTCAGGTTGGCCGTGTAGATGCTTTTGAACCACTTCAGCGTCTCAAAGCTGCACTTGAAATCTCCTTTCATGAGGTCGTCAACCGGGAGCGTCTGCGTCGGAGTAAACAAGACAACTTTAGGACACAAACACCTCAGTTTAAACTTCGGATTACGACATCTATGCAACCTTCACGCTGGGAAAACGATCTGTATCTAAAGTCAGCTGACTGCTAACGTGATGCAACAAAAACAACCAGGGTGAAAAAAGGAAAATAAAGCTGAAGATTGAAAGAAGCTTCGTAACTTACTCAGAAACCAAAACTTAAAAATCACAATGAGAAACTCTTTCAACAGTTACGAGTTGGAAACAACATTTTAAAAGTGGAGCACCAGGAAAAAAAAAACATTTTAAATCGAGTTATAGATTTTTTTATGATCTCAAAACACCTGAATTTAATTTTAACTCCTACAAAAATACAAAAGGAAGGAGCACAAACCCGTGTAATACTGTTCTTGGTTAACGCCTCCTGCAGCAGACTGAAGTTGTGCTTGCAGTCGTCCTCGCTCTCCGCGTCGAACTTCACCTGGGTCAGGTCGACGGATCCGGGAATGATGCGATCCATCACCTGACAGTAGCGCGCACCTGTCGAATCGAACAGACACAGAGAAAAAAAACACACGGTGAAAGCGTTGAGAGGCGAGCGAGCAGGAGGTCAGAGACAGAGCGTCCAAAAAAACCGGCGCCGCGCGGTCGGCCCACCTGAGCCCGTCTCCCGCACATCTTTGAGGTCCGTCTTCAGGAGGTTGTTTATCCAGGTCAACAGCTGGAACCGGCTGGATTTGTCATTCGGGGAGTCAGGAACCACGAACTCGGTGCTGGCCATATTGCAGCACTGTCATAACAACAAACAAACAAACAAACAAAACAGCTTTCATCTCAGTCAGGACGGAGAAAAACACTCAGATACTCCGTTCAGCTCTTCATGCATTATTCAAATCACACTGCACCTTTTGACTGTCGCTTACTCTCCAGTAAATATTCAGTCTGCCAACGCTTTAACTCGTGCGATTAATCGAAGGATTTTAACTCTGACTCATTTTAAGCCGAACATTGATGTGATCCAAGTACATGATTGAGTTCATTTTTAAGATTTAATCCAGATCCAGCTGAAGATTTTCATTCCAGTCGTGTTCACGTTTTCCTTCACTCAGCTCCTGCACATAAAATGACGATTAATCGCGGTTAACTTGTTGTCACAAGAAGTTCACGCCCAAAGGAAGTGAGCGAAGTTGCTCGACGAGTGTTTAATGTGACAGGCGAGTTTCATCTGTTAGTTTCTAGCAGGGGTGATCTGATTGCACCAGTGTTTGTTTGGTCTCTAGTCTACTCTTTCTGCGGGTCTCCGCCGTCCCGTTGCGGGAGGATCCATGCGGGTCTCGCTGAAGTCGGGGGGGGGGGGCTCAAGCTGGGGGGACACATGGACCACGCTGCTCTCTTCTTCCGTCTCTCCTCCCCCTTCTCTCTCTCGAAGAAGAAGAAAAACCACCAAATCTCGCGTTGCTCCTGTTTTGCCGCGAACGTCTCCGCTCACTCAACTTTCACTAACTTCACGAAACTTTCACCGGAGGACGGAGAGAGAGAAAAAAAACACCCCCGAAACGAGGCGTCCCGGCGGGGTTTAGGTGTCACCCCCCACCCCCGGTGTCAGTCCGCTCCCCGCCCGGCCTGACACCACTTTCTGTGCGGCTTTCAAATCACATGCGGCTCCCGCAGCCCGGACCCCCCCCCAAGTGAAGCAGCCTGTCTGTGTGAGAGCAAGCGGCTAAAGTCAAACACTACCTGACACCGTGACGGCCCGCGTCCACTCGACACGGTTGCTTTTTTTCGGTTGCTCCTGCAGCCGGCTCGGGGGAAGTCCGCCGCTCCTGCTGGAAGTGCAAAACCTGATTGCTTGTGCGGGTGCCGCTGCGGGTTTGTTTGAGCCGGTTCTTTGTGTTAGTGAGCCCGCACGGAGGTAAATTCACCACAGCAGAAACAACAGAATAAAAGCTGCCCCGGTGCCCCCCTCTTTCTCCTCCTCCTCCTCTCTGTCAGAGGACCACCCGAAACAGCCCGTTCCCGGGCCGCGCCGTGATGCAGGTGGTTTTGTTTATGCACCGGAGTTTGATCATAGCTGACTTACCTCGGCTGTTCTCCTGCACTACGGACGCTGCTGCCGACCCTCCGTCCCACCACGGTTCCCTATTGACGAACCGGGGCCTCGTCACGTGTCGTTACCAGCGCGAGCCATTGGACGGCCAGCGCGGGAGGCTGGACCACGGCCGCGCTGCTAGCTTGAATATTGGTCCAGGCTCGCTAAGCGTCCAGCCCTGAAACTTGACATGGTCCCGGAGACCAAACGTGTCCGCCCAACAATCAGTCAAAAACCCGTGGCAGTAGACAAAAGACCGACAATTAACGCCAACCTCAGATTGGGTTAATCAAGTCCAGTTCTTGTTTATTCCACATAAAAATCCACCAGTTTGTTTTTTCCCCGAAACACTTAAACATCGTCGCCTGGTCCCCATCTTTTTTAACTTCCACCTTGACGAAAACTTAATATTCTGACTGAAGTTATCAAGTTACCAAACACAAACCAAAAACTATTGCGTGATTAGGTTTCCCGCACTAACTCGTGTCGATTAATAACCGAACCTGGACGCCAACATCGGTATAAACCGGGCGAAGCCCCATTTTTAACGGCAGCTAGCATGAAGTTAGCTAAACAAGGAAAATAAACCAAGATCAGTCACTTTATCGAAACAACAGAGACTTTATGGTTTGGGCAGTTAGTTAATTGTACAACTGAGATAGTGCTGAGGAGTTAACAGATATCTGGTTTCAGCTAAAAGCCAGTTTATTTGTTTATCAAGCCTTTTAAAAGAAATTATTGCGTGGTATTGTAACACATCAATGAAAAAAGGACATAGTAATCGGCCCTTTGTTTGCTGGAAACGGTCCCATATCGTACATTGAGTCAATATTATCATTAGTCTTATTCTGTGTGCTCAGGATAACATGAGCCCCGCCCAGTTGGTTCCAGTCTCTGTTTGCCTTGGTCTTCTCATAAACCTTCCTTTCATAAACCGGCCTGTGTCTTTGTCCCGTTTCCCACCGTCCCCACTCTCAGATAGCAGAAACCAGCAGATGTTCACTGGTGACTCACCAGCAGCTCATTTAGTATTTGGCCTTTCATGACATTTTCACATTGTATCAATAAAAGGGTTTATTTTCTTGTGTTTAATGGGATTAGACAGGCCAATATCCAGTCAATCATCGACCTATAAGGCCACACCAACATGTTTGAAACTGTCTTACTTGTTTAGTTGGTTTTACCATCTTTGTTTGAGCTCAGCTGGTCCCTAAAATGTTTGTTAAATGGACTCAAAAGTCCTTTAATATTGAGGGAACTGGCCCCCAGACGTGGCAGGAGACTGGATGATCAAAACATCATGAAAACAACGTTGGTTTATTTCTTTCTGGACATCAGCTGGACTCTGGCGCTCACAGTGGGAAGGTTCTGGGTTTGAATCCCAATGCACCCTTGGTCCCATCACAGGTGTCTCTCTCTGTGGTGGACGAGCCACTTGTCCAGGGTAGGAACTGTCTTTTCCTCCAGTTTGATGGTGGTGACCACATTCAGTGACCAGTATGACTGGGGGTCTAATCTCCAGCCCACTGATAACTGGTCATGGGCTGTGTTTGATAACGACCCTACCAAAGGGCTTTATTTTGGTCCTGTTGAGGACTTTTATTTTGGCAACTTCCTGCCACGTAACGTTTAGCAATTTGTCCATTTCGTCAACCTCGTCGGATGTTGTGTTTGTTCATGCTTCGTTTCGACCAGTAGCTGGATGCCTACGGAAGCCACGGTCCCTCACTGAGGACAGGATCCGCTGTCGGCTTCGTGAGGACCGCCGGCCGGGTCTCCGTGGCCCACCCGGCGGTCCTTCCGCTCAGGCGCTAGCAAGGCTGCGGCCCGCAGCTAAACCAGTGTTTGCTAACCAGTTTGAGGGCGGATTAATGCGATAAAACTGAAATTATTCGACGGTTACGACTTTTTTAACGAAGGTGAAAGATGTTGTCCAAGTAGGAAAGTAGTAAAACGACGGTAAACCACGATAATAATACATTTATTAGCATAAAAATAGCGTCAAAGGACTTGAAAGAGGCCTGAAATACGGAAGCCCTTGAGGACCATAAGTTGTACACAATGTGTTTTCTTCACCCTAAAGAAACAGAAACCAGCCCATACATCCACCACGATTGAATGTGAATGCTTGTATTGAAAATAAAATACATCTAATGTTTTCCTTTTGAGGGCATTTTGAATTTTTATGCAACAAAAACAACAATATCATTCAAAACAATGCTCTTACCTTCCTCTGACGAGCTGCACCTCATTTCCCACTTCTGATCATGAGCCCCCTCTTGTGTTTGCTGTTCATTACTGCTTAAACAGATAAATCAATACTTTTTAAACTCGGGGTTAATATCTAAATTCTTCTTCAAATCATTTCTGATGAAGGAATATGATAGTCAGAGTCATAATAAAGATTTAGTGTTGATGTCTGATTAGATATCGTCACACTTTATGTTATTTAACTTCAAACACTGAAGGAAAACTGCTCTCACCTGTTTCAGAGAGGCTTTAGCGTTGATGTTAAATGAGTGACAGAACAGTGATTGGACCTCGTCCACTTTGGACCAGGTGAAGAGTGAAGATGTGTCCTGATGGACGGAGGACGGAGGACGTGGGACTGTTGTCTGTGAGTTTGTGGGTTTCAACTCAAAACATTTAAGAGCCTGTTTTTGCCGACTTCCTTCTGAATCGTTGTTGCAGCTCACGTTTTAATTCACAAATCAAAATCTCACTTTAAACTGCTGATGGCGCCGAGAATGATTGAGTTGTTGTTTCCTCGTCTCTCCTTGGAGGAGCCATATCCGGATAAAAGGATGAAATGAAGAATATGTTTGTTTTGGGCCACTGTACATTTCTCCAAAACTCCCTCTGAACTCACTCTGCTCTCGGAGGACTGAAGAGAAAGAAACGCCTCGAACCAAAGCGGCTCCGGCAGAATAAACGTTGCAGAATGACGGACGACTCGGAGTCACGTCTCTGCGCCTTGGATCGTAATGGCTCGGGGAGTAACTGAGGAGGTCCGGGGGTTAATGCATGTGTGTGAATTTATGTTGGAATAGGTGTAAGTGGATGGTTGGAGATCCAGGCTGAACGCCGGCAGCAGCAGGTCCTGGGGGGAGAGGCGGGGGGGGACTGGATGACGTCCATTACACCGTATTTATGGAGTGATACTGAACGCAGCCCTGCGTGTGGAGAGAAAGAAGAAGCTCCCGCGGTGTGAAATATCATTTTAATACCGAGAACAACAAATTGTCCCCGAAGGCCTTCCTGTTGGAGGCGGCGCCGGGTCCGTGCGACACCATTGGTGGAGAGTGTTAGCCTACAGCGGGGTCACGCAGGTCAGGGTGGGCTTTGTTTGCCCCGGCCGCTCCTGAGCCGGCCCATCCTCCCAACGGCGAGGGTCACGCCGGGGCGCAGGAGGAGAGCGCCGCGGCGCTGGATGTGCACTTTCTCTTCAGATGTCTGCCGGATGTTTGTGTTCTTCTTCTGCCGGTGAGGGAAGGAGCTGCGTGCACATTCATACCAAGAGGTAAAATATTGATCATGTGACGCCTGCTCGGCAGAGTTATCACGGTCATCATGTGTCGGGTCAGGAGGTCAAACTGGGGAATGCGAGGGGTCGTAATTGCGGCCGTGGCTTAATGAAAGAAAAACTCCCCATAAAGCACAGCGGGGAGAGCCTGAATGACCGGTCTGACATGCTAACAAAGCCCGTTAGCACAGCAGATAATTAGCTTAGGCATGAATGTGCTGTTGATTGTACTCCTCCCTACAGCATCATATGTAAAAATAGCACCTCTCACCTAAAGACGCTGCGAGTACGGAGGTCTCGGTCGTTTAATTACCGACATTTTGGATTCGTATATAATTCCAGAGCACATAATGCCAAAGCATGAAACACGTAATTATGGTTCCTCTCCATCTATATTTATGGACGGTGGAAACTGTCCTCAATAACTGGACAGGATCACAGCTCGTGTTGGAAACCATTGATGTTTCATACACTCGTTGAAGGCTGTTGTGTTTGGTCATCAACAGCAAAACAAGTTTCACACATGGAGTGTTTTGCTTTCCTGCCTCTTCAGTCTAAATATTTACCTTCCTCTCTTGACTTTTCTCTCGTCAAACTCGAGAAAACGAGACTCGCTTTCTTGGGACGATGAGGAAAACGAGACCTGACTTCAGGAAAACAACTGAAATAGTTTGATATCTCTAGAATATGAAGAAAAGACGTTGTAGTGGAATCTTGGCCTCTGAGGGCTTCCGTACAAACGTGATCTTTAGACTGGATTGCTAAGCTAGCAGCAGTGATTCAGTGGAATTGACAATAAACCACCTGAGTTAACAAACTGTACAACAAAGCCTCGTCAGTCGCAAACAGAGACGCTCCAGCGTGGCCGATTCACTTATTGTGCGAACGTCGTTTACATGAAAAGGCTGCCGGACGCATTTTATTAACAAATGGCTGCCGGTCGCCGCAGGGCACGAAAAGGGTTAATGGGATCTGCTGACTGGAGGACGAGCAGCGACTAACACCTGACTCTTTATTCATCGGCTAATAACGAACGATAGTGGAGTTGTAATTGGCAAAACAAAGTGATTGAACGTGAGTCGTCACACTGTGAAGGTTTAGTCTGCGCGAGGCGACTCCTGCTGTTTGGTAAGTAAAGGAACCAGACTTGTAGAGAGCACAAACTATCACGTGCAATCAGTGGTTATTACCATAATAAACACTCGAATTCAACACGTCAGGAGGAAAAAAAAAGACTCTTCCATAATCAGTTATGGGGGGGGGGCACGGTGAGGCAGGGTGGGGGGGGCAAGGGGACCTGGGAAGGGGAGGAAAACACACTGAAAGGTCAGCGGCAGCTTTTAGGGGCCGAGGCTGAGAGGACAGGGCCTGACAGAAGCAATCAGATGTGTCACACGGCCGCGGCAAAGTGGGTGTCAGCGCGGCGACGGGGGGGCCGCTATAAGCATGTCACAGCCAATCAGGGGGGGTCGAAAACACGGAGGCTGAGGAGCGTTTGGGCAGCAGGCCGGTGTTTGTGCCCGCTCCGCCGAGAGCCCATTACGGCTGCCGAGGCAGAGCGCGACCACAAACCCAGGTAGAGCTGACACACGTGGGGGGGAGGGGAGAGGGGGAGGGGGGGCAGGCCTGCATGTAGATCGGCTTCGCTGGATTTCAGGTAGACGTCCTGTTGTTTTCGCGGCAGTTGCCTCCCCGACACCTCAGCGGAGCCGCGTTCTGTCACGTCGGTTTCGGCGAGCAGATGTTGCGGCGCAGATAAAGCCGCGGGCCTGCGCGGTGGTTAAGGTGCCGGGGTCGCCGACACAATCCGCCTTTGTGAAGGAGGGGTGAGCAGGCTTCCTCTTGTGGGGGGCCCCTCGCGCCGGCTCAGGCTGCAGACGGACGGACGGACGGGCGCGCCGCCTCCACAGCCGCCCCCCAAAGAGGAACAAGGCTGTAAACTGTCAGCTCCTCCATGTGGGGAGAGAACACTCCTGAACAGGAAGCTTCACACTAAATGCTGCGGTCACTTGTTTGCTTTTGTTTTAAACTGACGACATGTTTAGCAGTTTATTTCCATCTTTCCAGGGTGGATGCTGCTTCTCTTAGCGCCTGGAACCACAAGAGTTTGGGAACAAAGGCTTAAAACAGAGGATTAGATTCAGTCCAGAACATGCTGTTAATCATTAAACTTCAGGACATTGTCTTTAAGTTGATTTCAATCTCAAACATGTGGTACAATAGCAGTGGTGGAGGGAGGGTGGAGGGGGTGGGAGGGGGTGGGGTGCTCCTCTCTCAGACCTAAAACCCCCCGCGGCCCTGCTCCCGACGCTCTCCCGCACCGGAGCTCCAGGATAATGGCTCAGCTTCCCCCTCTTCTGGTCGCCGGCGCTCACTCACACCCTCTCCTGGGTTTACAAAGGCGGTGACGGAAGGGTGGAGGCCTCCTCTCCACCTCGCACTAATCCCGTGTCAATCCGGCGCACGTGCGCACGAGCGAGCGAGCCAAAACTGCTGCTACCTCCCCCCGTCCTCCTCCTCCTCCTCCTCCGCTGCCTCCCACCCCCCACCTCCTCTCCCCGCCTCCCCCCCGTCATCTCTCCTCCATCCTCCCCCCATGATTAACCAGCTTCATCGGCCTCCCTGCTCCATCCTCTCCTGTTACTTAGTTACCAGTTGCCGCGATTTGCCTGGGCCGCTTGTGTTTCCATGGCGACCGTGCCCATCCTGTCGTCTCCCCGGCTGCCTCTCGGCTGCGCCGTCCCAATGGCCCGCAGCCACCCCGGGCCCCGACCCGCAGCCCCCCCACAGCTCGCCGCAGCCCGCCGCCTCCCGGTCCCAGAAGGCCTGTCAGTGTGCGTTCACGTCGCGCCGGCGGCCGCTCGTCCCGCCGGGCGGCCGCTCGCAACTTGTGTCCGGTCGATGCGGCGGCGCGCCGCAGACACGGAGCGAGCCGATGCGATTTGGCAGGGGCGCCCCCAGCCAAACTGTGGCCTTCAGCGAAAATGCTTTGCCCCCCCCCCCCACACGCCTCTGTGTGCCAGCTGGAAACCAGACCCACAACAAACCTGCGACTACATCTCATCCCACCACAGTGAAACCAGTTTTTAAGTCTTCCCAACTCGCTTTTTATGAATCCTGCTCATCAGTTTTGACTCAGTGCAGTTTCTCCTGTTCACAACGTGTTTGTTTCACAGTTTTTTTAATGGAAATCTTCTGCGTTGTCGCCCAAAATAAGGTGAATTTCTAAGAATGAAGGAGGACAGCTGAGTCACTCCTTCAGGTTTTCTGTAATATTATGATTAAATGTTGATGTGTGACTTTATTTACAGGAGAAAATAAACCTACTGAGTGATTTTCCAGGTTAGAACTTCTAATTTGGGATCAAATCTGAAGACTGTAGATAGATTTTTCATTCCCTTTACTTCTGTTTTATCGTCACTCTGAGTTAAAATTAAATCCTACAAACAATGATGGAATAATCTGGAAATAAGCAAATCGTTTTTTGTGTTTCTATCACTTTTAATTCAATCCACAGTATTTATAAGTGGAAGCAAGCTAAACCTCATTTATTCACTGTAACTGTGATATAATGCGTCCCACATTCAGAGACACGTCTCACTGACATTTATTGCACTTCAGAGGGCACCGCCATGCCTCTGAAAGGCTACGAGTCTTTCTCACTATTAGCTGCTCCACGTGAAGCTGCTGTTTGATTAGCCTTGTTAATTTCAATCCCAACGCCTCATCAGCGTCGCACTGTACGAGGCGCCGCTCAGACGCCGGCGAAGGGTTAGAGGCAGCGATCACTGCGAAACGACTTCTTCCTCCTGCAGTCGAGCAGCTACAGTACAAACCCCGTGAGAAGAGAGTGTCAATACAAACAGACGTTTTATGGAGAAACCACA